>OZ024893.1:38260911-38293911 GCA_964017195.1 Siderastrea radians | reverse complement strand
TGTTTCACATCACAGAGTGTGACCTATAGACCCTTTTTGTCGTGAAACTGAAGTTGTAGCTTCTTTCTAGCTATGCAACATGCAATAGCTGGCTGAACTCTGCTTCAGTGAAACATGTGTGAGTAAGCTCCTCTTGAAACTGAGAGTTTCGTGTCTAGGAGTTTTATATCTTTCCTCCTGTTCTTAGCAAGTCTATCCGGCAACCGCGTTTGTGTATGCCAATATGTACAGGCAAGACCATGGTTTCGACTCTCCACGTGGGTCTCATCAGTTAACAGGATTGACTTTGTGAGTTGCTCTTATGCAAGCTCATGTACTTTACGAGAATTCAAGACATTCTGCTTGGCATAGGTTTTCCATTTATACCCACTGTGCAGAAGAATCCACTGGTTATCAGAAAATTGATCAGACATGACCTCGAGATCAAAGTCTTAAAAAATGCGATGCCTAAGTTGTAATGGCTCAATTCAGTCACCGTATAAAAATCCTCCAAATTAAACCCACTACAAAAACACAAGAAGCAAAATTGGTCAAAAGACCGAGATAAGGGGCGGCGAACAAAGACGTGAAGTAGGAGTCACATAGGCCTTCCAACCCCATACTATAACTTTTATAACCGTTTTGTGCAAATGGCTGGAAATCGAGCCTAGCAAGTCTGCAAAACTCCGAGTACTGTCTCTGGGTCTGCAAGTCTGCAGGTCTGTAAGTCTGCAGGTCTACAAGTCTGCAGTCTGCATGTGTCACACACCAATTCCAAATTGTTTTTTGGTGAGTGAAAGCCAAGCAAGGCGAGTACATTTTTTAAGTCACTCATCCAGATGGCAAGTGCTCTCAATCCTGTGATTACATGGCATCCTAGTACTCTGTATGACTTCAAACTGGCCAAAGTAATTAAATATTTGTATCAGTTTGTTGTGTCTGGGATGCATTAAATCAGTGTTATAAATTTGATTTTTCTCTTACTAGTTTCAGATTAGTAAGGATATAAAGAATACTTAATTGAGTTCATACTGATATACTTACACGCCAACATTTAATATATTAATATTATATTAATATATTTCTGACAGTCCTTGATAATTCATTGGTTTTCTGATGAGCTGAAATTTAGGGATAGATTTATACTGGTATTGAGCAAACAACCTATTTGATCAGTGCAAACCCCCTTGGGAAATACATACCCTTTGATCAACATAAACAGCATTTAATAAGACAGTGTAAGCAGCCTTTATTAAGTACAGTCAGAAACTCATTAGGCCTTGTTTAAGTCCTTGAGTTTCTGATAGAGTGTAAACTTAAGCTGGATAGATAAGCCATAATTTATCCATATACAAGGAACAAGCCATCACCAGAGTTCCCTGCTTATAGACCAGGTCATATTATGGTTTTCCGTTGATTTACCTAGTGAGTATTATTAAAGTGGGTATGCAGATATGTGGATATACAGTCTGGAAAACACCCCTCAGTTTGATTTACCTTAGTATGTGTTAAACTGGATAATAATTTCATGCAGACAACTGTGTATCAACATATCCAATCCACCTTGCTGGCTAGGTACTCTGTAGTTAAACCAGGCTGCAGCCCGACGGCTTCTGATTTGTGTAAACCACAGGGGGCCCACTCAAACTCCGTGACCGTTTGTAGTTTCAAAATTATGAGGGAATGTATGAGAAAACCGAAAGGTTTCTATAATTATAAAAGTGAAATGATGCGAGAAATACTTACATTTAAGTTCAAAATAAACATAATCTTACCTTAATCGTTGTCTTTTGTCGTCATTGTGCCTCTTAACAACAAGTATTTATTTAGCGATTTCCAGGGTTTAGCAATGCGATCGACTGTACGTAATAAGAGGAAAAGAATGGAGGAAAGCCAGATTTCAGACCGGCCCAGCGCTGAGCCAATTTTCACCAAGAAATTCGCATCGCACTGCTTCCAAACTCCGTACCAGAAAAGCTGATGGGTTGATCTTTCTTCTCCTGTCATTCAATCGCAAATTCATCAAAAACTCGAAGCGCTAGGCACCAGATAAAAACATGAAATCCAGCAATCGAAGCTCCAAGCTGGAGTTTTGTATGCTGGCCTGCAACTGTCACGCCGCTTGCTCTTTTCTGATTGGATACGTTGGAACAATGCCCTATCATAAACTCGTCCCGTGGGAGGGGAGGCTGGAGCTAACAGGCAGCGGTACTCTTTCTACCGTATTTACCCGCGTATAGGCCGCACTTTTTTCAAGGAAAAAAACGTTCGAAATTTGGGGTGCGGCTTATACGCGGGTACAAGAGTTTTGAGCTCATTAATATGCAAAATTTCCCGACACACACAGAGTCAACAAAGTTACTGAATGCTTGACAGTTTGATTGAATGTATGGTATGAGGTCAAGTTAATCCAAGTCTTCGAAGAATTTTGCCTCTCTCCGCTGCAATGAGTGTATCTAGTTTCCGAATATGTTTGTCATTACATGAAGTCCAAAGAAGTTTGCGTGTCAAGCCGTGAAGCCCTTTCGATGCTGTTCATGTGAAACCGCATTTGTTTATTTGCCGAACTACACGAACAATACACAGAGCCCGTCATAAAAAGAAAAAGTCATAAATGAAACTGATATAAAATACCACAGTTTCGAAGTTTAATACACATTGTCAGGTCTTTAGCGATAAATAAGAGGTGATTTATTTTTACCCTACGCATGTTAATTTGCATTCGTCAAAAGCGAAATTTGAAACCTTTAAATACACCATGCGTAACGCAACGATGCTTTTGATACAACTCTCACTCTCGACAGACGTTTTGCCTTCCTGTTTCACATGTAAATGTGTAAATTCTTAAACAATCGGAAATTTAGCATCGCTTATACAAAGCTTGTTACTACGCTGAGCCCGTAAAATGCCTGTTTTACGCAACAACAGGGAAAAGCTTGGGTTTTTTTCGAGCAACTTTACGTTAGAGTGTTTTGTCAAATAGTCGTTTTGAGGATTATCGCAACAATTTCCGTAACATTAAAAACTTAAAGTGGATAATTTACCCTATGAGGAAAGGAGCAACGAATTCTAAATGCATGTGTATCCTTTGTCATTATTTGATCACACAAAACGGCGACGCTTGCTCCTCATTTTTCGACACACTTGTTGGATCTGTAAACAAATAATGCTCGCGATCAAGTTCGGTCCGTTTGTCCGATTCATTTCTCGCTAGATCACTCAAGCGACAAGCTCATTAGTTTCTCAACTCGAAACTCGATTCTTCCTCTTGTATAGTTAAGAAATTATTTTTTTCGCCAAGATAAGGTCACAAGTTTGGGGTGCGGCCTATATGCGGGTGCGGCCTATACGCGGGTAAATACTGTACTAACTAGCCGCAGCACGAAACTCCAGCCACGGATGTTTGGAGCTTCGATTGCTGCATTTCATGTTTTTATCTGGCGGCTAGTGCTTCGAGTTTTCGATGAATTTCCAATTGAAGGGCCCGGTGGAAAAAGGGCGTAAGTGATGATTTGAGGTTAAAATCGAAATTGCTCCTATTTAGCTGAACATTGGCACACAGGCTGGTTTTCATCTGAGGAACGCTGTTGCGCACTTATTTCTTGACCTGAGATCTAAAATTTGAAGAATTAGCGTATTACTTTTGCTTAAAACTGACACAGAAAACAACAGGACCGCGGATTCTTGCTTGAATTCCTTTGTTTTAGTTCAGGCAGAGAACAAAAGAAATCTTTCATGCATCACTTGTGCGAGTACAGCTCAACAAAACTTTTCACGCAAAAGTAATAAGCTAATTCTTCAAATTTTAGATCTCAGGTCAAGAAATAAGTGCGCAACAGTGTTCCTCACATGAAAACCAGCCTGTGTGCTAATGTTCAGCTAAATAGGAGCAATTTCGATTTTAACCTCAAATCATCACTTAATACACCCTTTTTCCACCGGGCCCTTCAATTGAATGATAGGAGAAGAAAGATCAACCCATCACCGAGCCACATGTGAAATTGTTGCGTTACATACCATGCGACATTCATTGAAAAGGTCAGATTTCACGCGTTATGCAAATTTGATGCACTTTTGATCAGACTACATTCACTATTTTGTACAAATTCTTTTAAAGTTGTCACTGACTTTGAATTTCAATGTGAGTTTCATTTACTATTTTAATTTTAATCGAAGGATAAAGTGCGGGGAAAAAGTTTGATTTGTTCTCACGCAATTTATTTGAGGCCGCAGTACAGTATGCAAATTGCGTTCACTGTGGACTAAAAATAATTGCATGAAAAAAGCTTGCTATTTTACTCTGACTAATTCTTTTCGTAACATCATAACCTTCGATTTTTAGAAAAGGTTGCATTCAACAGTTTCGCTTTTGACGGCAGGTTTGAGTCTGGCAAACCCAATTATGAATTTCCAATTTCAATTCTGAAAATTTTAACTTTGTTGTTAAAATTTTACGTCACATTCGGCACGCAAATTATTCACGGCAACCCTCGACACCAAAAATTATAGACACACGTTTAAACATTGGACCAAGCGTTGGAATGACTTTAAAGCCGTTTGAGTTTTCTAATGTTTAACGGATTATCGGTAGTGTACGTTTTGCCGTGGAAGGTTTATACGATGTCGGCCGCTGTTTGTCATCACGCAACGTTGATTGTTTGCTGTGCTGAATGTACATTTTTTTCTTTCGGAGAGAGCTTTTCAAATCAGTTGGAAGAAAAAAGCGCCAGTTCCTCAAGGGGGTTTGAGTGATTACGGAATTCTGAAGGCATGGGGGGGGGGGGTAGAACGGTTTGGAATTCCGAGGGTACGGGGGGGGTTGAGCATTTTGGAATTTCCTAAGGCAAGGGGGGGTCTAGATGAAGATGCCGCCCGTGGTAAGGTATGGATATTTTCTGGAATCACCCATTCCCTTATAATTTTGAAACTACAAACGGTAACGGTAACACAGTTTGAGTGGGCCCCCCGCTCCCGGGGTGTAAACAGCCTTGGATCAGTGTAAACATTCACGGAATTGGTATTCATGCATGTATTCAACAGTCTGAGGTATTGTGATGTCCTGGATAGAATTGACTTCGCACTGATAACTCATAATTATGCTGTATAAACAAAATACTTACGATAACCCTTCAAAGAGATCAACACTTACATCGTCTTAATTTCCTTTTGCTGCTTGTAATAGTTGACTGATCGACCTTTGAATACCCAATAAGTTCGATATAGTTTACGGCACGACCACTGCCCAAAAACGTTCGCTCATAATAATCAGAAACTTTCAATTCTTTTTCTTTGCCATTGTCCACTCGAAAAACAAACTGATAAACACCTGGTTCGAGAGATGGACAGACGCAGAAGCTTCCTCCATCTGCATTCCACTGTTCTAGATTATATGTGGAATACTTCTCGTTCTCATCCACAATCTCGTCGTCATCAAAATGATCTTGATAGATGTCCTCGGCCTTGCTTATCAGAAGTTGGACGTGTTTCGTGTCTACATGAGGTTCAGGTTTCCACGCAAATCCTGTGGTTATGTGCATCGTTTCCATAAGTCACAAAGCGTGCACCTTAGCAACACCACTAGCTTCGCATACTGAATTTGTCAATTCCCAGTCGACTCTTTAGTAACTCCCCAACTTTACACGTACGTGTTCTTCATGTCAAGCCAACATATAGTCTCCCTACTAATAACTTTGCTCCCTTGAGGTGCTCTGCTCGCTTGGGATGCTTGAGGTGCTTTGCCTGCTTGAGGTGCTTTACCTTGCTTGGGGTGCTTTGCTTGCTTGACATGATTTGCTTACTTGAAGTGCTTTGTTTGCGTGAGGTGCTTTGCTGGTGCTTTGCTTGCTTGAGATGCTTTGCTTGTTTGAGGTTCTTTGCTTGCTTGAGCTACTTTGACTACTTGAGGTGCTTTGCTTCCTTGAGATGCTTTGCTTACTTGAGGTGCTTTGCTTGCTTGAGGTGCTTTGCTTGCTTGAGCTACTTTGACTACTTGAGGTGCTTTGCTTCCTTGAGATGGTTTTCTTACTTGAGGTGCTTTGCTTGCTTGAGGTGCTTTGCTTGCTTGAGGTGCTTTGCTTGCTTGAGCTACTTTGCATCCTTGAGGTGCTTTGCTTGCTTGAGGTGCTTTGCCTACTTGAGGTGCTTTGCTTGCTTGAGGTGCTTTGCCTACTTGAGGTGCTGTGCTTCCTTGAGGTGCTCTGCTTGCTTGAGGTGCTTTGCTTACTTGAGGTGCTTTGCCTACTTGAGGTGCCTTGCTTCCTTGAGGTGCTTTCCTTACTTGAGGTGCTTTGCTTGCTTGAGGTGCTTTGCTTGCTTGAGGTGCTTTGCCTACTTGAGGTGCTTTGCTTACTTGAGGTGCTTTGCTTGCTTGAGGTGCTTTGCCTACTTGAGGTGCTTTGCTTCCTTGAGGTGCTCTGCTTCCTTGAGGTGCTTTGCTTGCTTGAGGTGCTTTGCCTACTTGAGGTGCCTTGCTTCCTTGAGGTGCTTTCCTTACTTGAGGTGCTTTGCTTGCTTGAGGTGCTTTGCTTGCTTGAGGTGCTTTGCCTACTTGAGGTGCTTTGCTTACTTGAGGTGCTTTGCTTGCTTGAGGTGCTTTGCCTACTTGAGGTGCTTTGCTTACTTGAGGTGCTTTGCTTGCTTGAGGTGCTTTGCCTACTTGAGGTGCTTTGCTTACTTGAGATGCTTTGCTTGCGTGAGGTGCTTGCTTACTTGAGGTACTTTTCTTTAACCTTTTCATTATTTTTAGCAATCATGGAAAACCTTCAAGTATTCCCGATTGCTTCCAATGACTTTCAAGAACAGACGATCATTAACCACACCTGACCCTGATAAAGAATTGACAGGGCGATTCCACACCTGCCCTGCAATCTTTTCTTTAATTTTAATTCATCAATAACTTCTTCCCTCTATGATTTTGCTAGACAGATTTCAAAGTCAGAGGCAAAGCGTGCGAAGTTTATGTTTTCAGCCCAAAAGCTCAGAAGGAAAAAAATGTCAAGTAGATTTTTACAGCGATGTTTCTTCATTTGTTCTGGCCGTAATGTTTCGCCTCAAGAATAAAGTCAAATCTTTGTTTAAATCCGTTTGATGCTAATTTTTTCTTTTGCCATTACAAAGACTGCAGGTAGCACAGGATCTGATTCCTGCTTGAATTTTAAAATCAGAACAAATACACGGTTTTTTCAGTTCGTCTCCTTTGCTTATCTATTTGTGTCCTCTATGGTTTCTCTTATTTCGTCTCAAAGTGTTCCGAAAACCATACAGGACTCAAAACGACGAGCAGAGGAGACCGGATGAGAAATTTTTTATTCAAGAGTTGTTAGCTCTTTAAATTTCAAGTAGGAAACGTTTTTCCCCATACAAATCCTCATAATTTCGTCGTTTAAGGCAACGGTTGCAGTAACGCTCAAATTAAAACAGTCTGACAATTAATGCTGTAATAAAGGTTATCAGCGCCAGTTGAATAATTCTGAGATCCTGGAATACCTGCGCAAACTCTTCGTCAATACACTATTAGAGTACACCGTCAGCAGAGACTCGTATTTGTATCCGAAATAAATTAAGCGATTGGTTTATGAAGAAACCGAGTTGCTGCGTTGGTGAGGGAGCGAAACACCAACATTTGGTTTTATCAGCTAAGGAGATAAAGTGAATTGGACACGTAAAGAGTTATTTCATTATCTGACAGTCTTGATTATGGATTGCCGAGTACAAGGAAAGTCATTGGAAGCAGTCGAAAATACTTGAAGATTTTCCATGATTGCTAAAAATAATGAAAACGTTAAAGAAAAGTGACGTGGGCCATGTTTTATCACGTATGACACATGGATGTCTTGGCCACATCCAACCTCGTACCCAGGGTCCTCTCTCTTCCTCCCTCGAGAAAGTAGGGTACTTTCTCGAGGGAGGAAGAGAGAGGACCCTGGGTACGAGGTTGGGCCATATCAAACTGTGACGTAATAATGACGTCATGTTGTTACACATAGACGTTGCATCGGAACCTGCATTCACACCTGCACACCGGCACCTGCACACCTGCACTAACACCTGCACACCTGCACACCTGCAGATTATTCCGTCCACTATCGACAAGAATCATTACTTATAACGGACTGCATGAAAGTCGAATTGTTTTCGCTTGTTAATTTTTGGGGGATAGCTATTCTGAAATAACAGAATATAACAAAAACGATAAAAAACTGTATTTATCCCAAATTTGGCGAACGAATTCTTAAACCGTAATATCTAAATATTACAACTATAATAAAAGAAAGCTTTTTTCCTGTTAATTGTATTCCTATGCTTTATGAGACCTGATTTTGCACAACTGATGATTGTTTACCGCTGTTTTGGAGAATTAAGTTCGACTGATTAAGGTTGACGTCTGAATCAACTGTCGAACTTAATTATTTAGGTCGACCCAAATAGCAATTAGGTTCGGCACATGTAAAGTTCGACGTTTGAACTGGGCCTGACTTGTTTTTTCTGGGCAAAGCCATTTTGGAAACATTTACATTTACAATAAGCTTACAGCTTATGTGACGCGTAAAAACAATCCGCCAGATTTCAGCCACATCGAGTCAACACCGCACCATCATTGAAACTAACCAATGAAAAAATTCGACTATTTCCCGAGAGGTCCGCAGAATGAGACAGTTTCAAATTTATTTGGAGATGTATTGTCGAGATCCTTCAACGTTATTGGTCAGTTTATGAAAAAATGTCGCCTTCTTTTGTTCTCAATTAGCGTTGCGATTGGTCAATTTTCTTCCAAGTGGCCGGGTTCGAGTAGCTGCACTGTAATTTTATTGATAAACACAACATTTTGAATGTCAATCACTTTGGCTTTAGAGAAAAACATTCTAATATGCATGCAACTCTTATGATTAAAGATAAAATCCAGAGAGCTATAGAAAATGACTTATTTTCCTGTATGATTTTCCTTGATTTCTTAAAAGCCTTTGATAAGAAAAATAAAGGCGCGGACACACGATGCAACATTACGCGCAACATCGCACACAACTTGAAAGTTGCACCGTTTGTCCACCCTTAAAATCGGTTGCGCGCAACGTTGCGTGCAACTGTTGCTCCTACTTCTGCAACATCGCGCGCAACTGTTTCACCGTGTGTCCATCATCTGCAACATTGTGCGCAATTTCGTGACGCAAAAGTTGCGCGCAATGATGCATCGTGTGTCCGTGCCTCAAGTCATTATGGAATCCGTGGAATTGCAAACGACTGGTTTACTTCTTATCTGCACAATAGGAGGTAATATGTTTCTACTGGTAGCACTAAGTCTGATGAAAATTGTTAATACTCATGGTGTCCCTCAGGGTTCTGTGTTAGGCCCTCTCCTATCTCTCTTTTATAACAATGACTTCAGCAATTGCAGCAAATTATTTTACTTTCTCATTTTTGCAGTTGGTACTAATTCCTTTTACTCCAATCGTAGTATATAGAACTGGAGGCCGTTGTTAAAAAGAATCTTAAATTTCTCTTTAATTGCCGGCTTAAAGCAAACAAGCTCTCCTTAAAATTTAATGTCGACAAGACAAATTTCATTATTTTTCGCCCCCCTCAAAAGTCAACAAGCCACGTGGTCAAATTGTTAATTTCTAACTGGAGCTTAAACAAGAAAAATTGATTAAATAATTAGGACTACCTAGAGTGTTTTTACTTAACCCGTGAAATAGATAGTAAACTAATACGCAGTATTACACTCATATTTCACTGTTTTCTTTTGTTTACTTGTAACTATTTGGCACTAATTGTTACGCACTGTTTCACGGGTTAAGTAGAATCACTCTATTGACTCACACCTTAGCTGGAGGTTCCATATTTTGCGTATATCAAAATAAAATTAACCGTTGCATTGGAATACTTTCTATAATTAGGTACTATGTTAGCCAACAAGCCCTTATTCAGTTATATTACACACTAAGTTATCCCTTCTTGGCTTTAGCTTAATTACCTGGGGGGATACATATCAAACATCTCTACGGCTTCTTATTATCTTACGGAAAAGAGCAGTTATAATAATTACTTTTTCTGATTATAAACCCCACCCTAGTCCTCTCTTTCGTAAGTCAGGGCAACTTAAATTATGAGATTTAATATATTTGGACAGTGCTTTCTTTTATGTCCGACTATTATTCAAAAAGGCTCCCAAATACTTTAAGACCTGTAACAGTAAAACTTCTTAGAGGCCAGATTAGCCCGTAAGAAGTCAAGCAACACAAGTACACCAAGTCACTCAAGTAAGCCTAGCAAATCAAGCACGCCAAGTAAATCAAGCACTGCCAAGTAACTCAAGTAAGCCAAGTAACTCGAGCAGGCAAAGCATCTCAAGCAAGCAAAGCACCTCAAGTAAGGAAAGCATCTCAAGGAAGCAAAGCACCTCAAATAAGCAAAGCATCTCAAGCAAGCAAAGCACCTCAAGTAGTCAAAGTAGCTCAAGCAAGTTAAAGCATCTCAAGAAGGCAAAGCACCTCAAGCAAGCAAAGCACCTCAAGTAGGCAAAACACCTCAAGGAAGCAAAGCACCTCAAGTAAGCAAAGCACCTCAAGTAGGCAAAGCACCTCAAGGAAGCAAAGCACCTCAAGTAGGCAAAGCACCTCAAGCAAGCAAAGCACCTCAAGGAAGCAAAGCACCTCAAGGAAGCAAAGCACCTCAAGTAGGCAAAGCACCTCAAGTAGGCAAAGCACCTCAAGTAGGCAAAGCACCTCAAGCAAGCAAAGCACCTCAAGGAAGCAAAGCACCTCAAGTAGGCAAAGCACCTCAAGCAAGCAAAGCACCTCAAGGAAGCAAAGCACCTCAAGTAGGCAAAGCACCTCAAGTAGTCAAAGCACCTCAAGCAAGCAAAGCACCTCAAGCAGGCAAAGCACTTCAAGCAAGCAAAGCACCTCAAGTAGGCAAAGCACCTCAAGCAAGCAAAGCACCTCAAGTAGGCAAAGCACCTCAAGCAGGCAAAGCACCTCAAGGAGGCAAAGCACCTCACGCAAGCAAAGCACCTCAAGCAAGCAAAGCACCTCAAGTAGGCAAAGCACCTCACGCAAGCAAAGCACCTCAAGGAGGCAAAGCACCTCACGCAAGCAAAGCACCTCAAGAAGGCAAAGCACCTCAAGCAAGCAAAGCATCTCAAGTAGTCAAAGTAGCTCAAGCAAGTTAAAGCAGCTCAAGAAGGCAAAGCACCTCAAGTAAGCAAAGCACCTCAAGTAGGCAAAGCATCTCAAGCAAGCAAAGCACCTCAAGTAGGCAAAGCACCTCACGCAAGCAAAGCACCTCAAGGAGGCAAAGCACCTCACGCAAGCAAAGCACCTCAAGAAGGCAAAGCACCTCAAGCAAGCAAAGCATCTCAAGTAGTCAAAGTAGCTCAAGCAAGTTAAAGCAGCTCAAGAAGGCAAAGCACCTCAAGTAAGCAAAGCACCTCAAGTAGGCAAAGCATCTCAACCAAGCAAAGCACCTCAAGAAGGCAAAGCGCCTCAGTCAAGGAGAGTACCTTATATGTAGGGAGACTATATGTTGGCTTGACATGAGCTGTTGACACATGATCCCTGGGGAGAACACCAAAGTGAGGCTTACAAATAAACAACATGGCGGCTGCCTTGAGGACTCTGTGTCGTAGGCCTACAAATTATCGTCTAATTTCAAGAGTGTTTTCAACAGGAACGTACTCCAAAACAGCGTCAAACTTACGTTTGGAGCCGTATGAATTTGTTCACGAGTCTATTTTTACTGACGAACATGCAGAACTTCGAACATCTCTCAACAAATTTATTGAGAAAGAAATCAACCCTTTTGTGGACGAATGGGAAAATGACAAAAGATTTCCTGCCCATGTATTGTTCAAAAAGCTGGGATCTTCCGGATTCTTTGGAGTTAACAAGCCTGCTAAGTATGGTGGACTCGGGCTGGACTATTCCTTCAGTGTTGCTATGGCAGAGGAGCTGGGTAAGGATTCTATTTATGTTGTTGTTTTTTTTTTTTTTGGAGGGAGGGATGGGGGCGTGGGGTGGGATCGGGACCTGCTACGTATGTATGGCTCTGAATAAGTTACCAATGCGATAAAGACCAACATCGTCATCGTCATCATCATCATCATTATCGTTATCATCATCATTATTATTACCTTAAATAAAGGGTCATCTGTATTTCTTCTCCTTGTTTATGTACATTTTTTAAAGTTTCCATTATAGTAATTATATCTTTGTTATCTCAATAGAATTTAAATTACAAAAATTAAGAAAAAATGTAAGCAAAGGGGCATGACAAAAATGTAGTTGTTTGATGTCATGGGCTAGTGGGTTCCTTCTCACTTTGCTCTGCTACATCCAACTTGCTCACCATCAGAAGTGCAAACATAAGATTAATTTGATAGTCAAAAAGAAATTGAACTCACAAAGTTGCAAGTTGAACAAAATCAGACATTTGATTTTTGAACTCTTGATTTTAAATACTAAACTTGAATCCTGTAGTGTTCATTATTCATTAGTACAATGCTAAATTTTGGTGTGCTCCCATTGGTCGAAATCGATCATGTGATGCGATAGTGTCTCTCCTCTGTGGGCGCCTATCAGTGAATAGTGCCCGTCTGGGTAATTTTCGCTCAAAATTTAGTGTTGTACAATAAAAACAATAGAGTTCTTCTGTCTCAGGCCCTACATGTATTTGTGAGGCCCTGTTAAGGGTAAGTTCCGACAAGTGACATGGCCTTGAGACGCCGACATGATAGCCACGAATAAGCGACGAACGACATACTTTTCTGATGAATTAGCAAAGCAACATGGATAATAACCTAAGCCGACAGTGACTGAGAAGATTCAAAAGCATTTGCGTGACTTGCATACGCTTTACTATTTTTACAAACAAAAAAATCAATTTCACATGTCTGACATGGGATCACGTACATCAAATGTAAAACGATGTAAAACTATGAACTTCGATCCCACGTGCTCATATGAGTCATATGACATCAGGTCTTTGTCAGGTCAGACAGGTCAGGTTTCCAGGTTCTCCGTCTTTCTTGTCGTCTGGATTGCCATCGATTTCACAGAGGTCGCAAAGGATGCAAGGTCAATCATTCTTGAGAGAAAAAAAGTTAGAGTATGGGGAAACACAAAGGTCACAAAGGTGATACAGATCGCAAAAAACACAAAAGTCAGAAAAAGGAGAAGTCCCAAAGGAAAGAGAAACTAGGGGAGTGCCTATCAGAGATCATCAAATTAAAACTAAAGGTTTTAATTGACCACTGTCTGTCTTGTCTCTATACAAGGACCTACAAGTCCTACAAGGGCAGGCTGGTACGGTCTTGAGTACAATAGACAATAGTGACTCAATAATTGTTTTGGTTAAAAACCAGAACAGGCTGCGCTGTTCAAACTTTATTTTGTAAAGGTCTGTTAAGAAAAAGCAGAATAAACAAAGGCGAGGTAATTACTTAGAGACATAAGTAATTTTTATTATGGACATTATGTGGCTTCGTATTTCTATCACTACCATCAGTGACATCTGTCAGTGACCAGAAGTGAATCATTTTTTGACATTTTTGCAATGTTTACAACGAGCCTTAGACAGTTTAGATCTTACTCATCCCCCATACTATTGTGGAACCTGGAGCAGGCTAATTGACTACAGATTTGCGAGAGATGTATACTTCTTGTCTTCGATTTTCAATGCACTCTCTTTATGAGTGGCATCAAAAAGCAGGGGCGTTTCTTGGTGTTGCAGAAATTATTGTTGTCGCAAAAGCTCCACCAATTCCCTCACTGAATAAAACTTGACAAATGTCAAATACTTAAGTCCATGAATGTGACACAATGGTTGGTAAATAAAAACTTCAAATACAAGTGCTGTGCGAAATCATGACAGAATGTTTATTGAATCCATGCTATTGATTGCTAAGCCATCAGTAAGAGAGGTCATCCGTAAGGTCCCAGCACTGGTACAGACGGTTATCCCTGAGACCTTTCGCCTCTACGAGGGTAACGCCAAAGGGCTCCTTGAGAATCCAACTGGCATCTGTGTCTGTGACCACAGGAATCTTTTTATCACTGACAACAAAAAGTCACGGCTATTCTTAGCGCGCCTGCACTACCCAGTTGATGTCACTGAGGTGTCTAAATCGTTAAAGAGTCCCAATGGTGTTGCGTATACCAGTGGAGTTGTATTTGTAACAGATACAGGCAACAAGAGGGTGGCGTACAAAGCAGTTGGGTCCGCTGTGTTTTTAGAGCCAATTGAAAGAAATTGAAGGTGTCTTAGCTACGGGTTGAATTGGGAAAAACCGAGGTTCACTCCTCTGCTAAAAAGTCTTACCTTCTAGCAGCAATGAGCAAGTGGCTTCAGGAACAAAGAAGATGTATTAAATATCATCATCAGACCTTAATACTCTTCTAATGGATAAAGAAATGAAGACACCACTAGCACTTATTGCTGAGGCATCTGACTTGCTTATGGTGTCTGACAGCCATTCTCACTCCATTTATAAAGTATGCATCAACAACAATGGGGCCTTTCTAAAAGGAACAGTAAGCTTGCTTATGAAGCTTCCTGAAGGAGCACAACCTATGGGATTGGCCTTTGATGGAAACATCGTGTACGTTGCTGACTCGAGCAGTAATGGTGGCATCACGAAGTTCAATTCCTCAACTTCTGAAAGCCAGGTGATAGTTAGAAATGGGACACAATTTTGCCATACCTTTCATGGGTTGAATGTGTCCTCGGATGGGAGCATTATCTTCACAGACCGGACATCTCATGTGGTTTGACACTTTTCACAGGCAAACTCAGATATCCGAGTGATTGCCAGATCTGGTGCAGACAAGTCACGAGATGGTTCCAGCTTAGCAGCCTCCTTTTCTCAGCCAACAGTGCTGTGCGTTGAAGGCAAATCCATCTTTTTTGTAGATACAGCTGTGGGAGCCATAAAACTCATTAATCCAACAAATTCCCTCTGCAAGGTCCTTGAGCTACTCCATTCATTCCCACTATTCGCGAGTCCCTAAAGCAGTTAACGGACACTGGCTTTGTGTACTACACCTCGCCACACTCGAACTATGAAGCACCCGAGGGTACGAAGATCCCCTTCCGAGACTTGCCATCAATGCCTTACCCAGCCTCCTTGGAGATGAGCAAAGAGGATCAAAAGATGATGAGGGACTTGCGAGACAACTTTGGAAAACCAGTTTGCCAGCTGACCGATTGTAACCAAAGTACAAAAGACAATGTGGGGACGCTTCCACTGTACGCATACACAACAGCGGATCCACTTTCAAGAACACTGGATTTTTCCGCAGCAAACGAAAACACAGCTACACAAACAGAGGTCACAGAGATGCAGCAAGCTAGCGGAGGGGCATGTTTATTTGAAGCTAATAGTTTAGTGGTAGTTAAACGCGATCATATTCGTGGATTCCCCCTTAGAGGACCCTTCTTTGTAGGAAGCGGTATTCTAACCGACGCCTGAGCGACAAAGAACTTAATTCTCTTTGTGAAATTCAATTATTCGTTCCTTCATTTCAAGACTGTCTTCTGTTTAGATTACATGGAAGAGTAAGCATCCAGCGAGATGGCATAGTGGGCAAAGTAGAGGAAGGGCATTCCCAGAAAGAGACAGATGTTCTCAAACTGAGCGAGGCATCGTACGAGACATTTCTCAGATATCAAAATGACATCGAAGACCTTCTGCCCGAGAGAGGTAAAGAGTTGTGAGGAGGTCAGTGATCAAGATTGTGAAGATGACAGCCCTGCAGACGTGTTCTTTGGCAGAATGCTTTTACGCACCGCATCCGGGAGACCAGACCAATTTTCCCTACAGCTAGTTTTACAAGACACTGAATTGACTGAGAGTTAAGACTTCTATACTACATTGTTCTTCTTGTAATACGCTAGGTGCCAGGAATATAGGCGAAATTTTCTCGTGCTTGTTGGTAATTTGGCGCTGTTGCGCATGGAATGTCATATTCAAAAGGCAATGAAAAGTGTCAATGGAAAAAAAAGGAGGTCAAGTTACGAAATTCCGACGGGCAACACTGGACTGTTCTGAAATTGCGACATTACTAGTTTTGAAATTCAGACAGAGGACATAGGTACCCCCCCTAACAGGGCCTCATTTGTGATAGGTTCCCTCAGAAATTTGATGTTCAAACTTCTTATAAGTTTGTTGTAAACATCAAATTTCCTTGGGCAACCTATCACACGATAGTGCCTTTGACAGAAGAACTCTATTGTTTAAATAGAATATTATTTGAATTGGCTCAGAAATCAAACTCACAAAAAAGTTCCTTTATCAATTTCATACAGTGACCAAACAAAACTGAATTTAATTCAGACAATTTGATACCTCTCAGTTATAGTTAAGCCATTGGTTCTTTATTGTTAGTTGGCGGTTTAAAGCTACACAGGCTGTTTTCTGGCCACTGTCTAGGCAAGTTGCAGCCAAACTGCATCTGAGACATGAATTCTAAAAGTCCTTCTATTTTCAGGGGAGAATTTCAAGATTTCTTGTGAACCTTGTGCACATCTCAAAACTTTAATGGCCTTACTTTTATTTGTCCCCCCCCCCCCCCTTTTCCCTTTTTTCTCTCATTTCTTGCAGTTTTATTAGCCTTAAGGCTATGTGGTAGTTTTAGCCTTTCTGGTAGTTTTCGTCGTGTTTGAAAAGGATTCACTTGAATGTTGAGAAAAGTCGAAATTATCTGCAAGAAATCAGTTAGTAGTATAGCCAAACGTTCCTTCCATTTTCTGAGCAAAACTTCCTTTGTGTTTCTTTTATGCTTAACTGTGGCCATATCTATTCATGCAATTTCTTTCACATAACCCATTCAGTGACCCTGCCTTGCTTTCAGCTGTCAAAAAAGTTGCCATGTACTAATTAACAACACATTATGGATGGTGCCTCCTCATACAGAGGTGTTTTTGCAAAGGTTGTGAATGTGGTAGATCTTAGCAAAGGGTATTGGAATCTAAAAAGAAAAATGTGGGTAACCATGCATTTTTCAGAGATAATTAAGCAACTATAATTCCCAAAGAGCTCTAAAATACAAAGAATGTATGGCAATTTCTTTCCAAATTTAGGCTCAATTATCTCTGAAAAATGCTTGGTTACCCCCAACTTTTTTTTTGGGGGGGGGGGCAGTGTTCAATCTAGGCTGCGTCTTTGCGTCATTGACGCGGTAAATTATATCCTGACGCAAAATGAAATTGTCATGGTGTCATACTGACGCAAAAAAAAGTTACCTTACATAGAAGTACTTATAAAGTAGCAGGCATTTAGCAATAAATAAAAGTAAAAAAGTGCGCTTACGAGTACCTTTTGTATCAGGCGTTCCACACAATTCCGAGAGAGACTAGAGCCCCCATTTCGACATTTTGCAAACGTTGCTTGAGCCATCGACGTTTTTCACAGTTCGGTTTTTCTTCTTTGTAAAATTAAAATGAAATGACAACAAAAGCTATCATTTTTTATCGAAAAGAGAATGGCTGTTGAACTTCCTGAGAACGATGAAGAAGGACCGAAGAAGGACCGGAGAAGGATGGTGAACGATCGGATGAGAGTTCGATAAGTATCACTACAAGTCAACTTCACAAGCCAACAGCTTCAGCAACTACCACAACTGTTTATGACCCAGACTATTTTAAAATGACCCAATTTAAAATGACATGTGGGACATATGACCTACTTTGACGAATTTCTAGATTGAACACTGGGGGGGGGGGGGGGATTCAGATAGCTCTTGCTAAGATCTACTTTTTCCACATAGTCATAAACTGAGCAAAATACCTCTGTATAAGTAGGCAAATTCCTCAACAAACTGTAATGTCTTGGACCAGAACCAAGATGCGCAGAATTTATGCGAAGTAACAAAAGAAGGCACAAACTGAAGATAGAAGGTTTCATATAGCCCTTTTACTAGTTTTCCTAAATATGCATCTACTTGATGTTTTAAACTCTTTGTTCTCTCCATTATTTACACTATTGTTATAGTACAATGCTAAATTTTGGTGTGCTCCTATTGGTCAAAATTGATCATGTGATGCAGTATATGTAGTGTCTCTCCTTGGTGGGGCCTATCAGCGCATAGTGCCCGATTGTGGCAATTTTTGCTCAAAATTTAGCGTAAGTTGTACAATAAAAACAATAGAGTCCTTCTGTCTCAGGCCCTATGTGTGATAGGTTCCCGTGGAAATTTGATGTTCAAACTTCTTCAATTTCCTCGGGCAACCTATCACACAATAGTGCCTTTGACAGAAGCACTCTATTGTTTAATTGGCAACTAAAAATATAAAGTGGTTTTGTAAATAACTGTAGCTCTAACTGTTCGCTGTACCTCTGATTGTAACTTGATTGTTTCAATAAACAATAAACAGTTTGTAAAAAAATCGTGTTTCCTTGGTGATGTTTCTTTCTGTCATTTTTCTTTTTCCCATCCCTTGCAAATAACAGTGCTGGACATCATTGGTCCTTGATTGTATTTGATTGAATGTTTAGGAAGCATCAAATGTGGAGCTGTTCCCATGGCAATAGGAGTCCAAGCAGATATGGCAACTCCTGCACTCATTAGATTTGGTAGTGAAGAGCTTAAGCAACAGTTCCTTGTTCCAACCATTGCTGGTGATTTTGTAGCTTGCCTTGGAGTGAGTGAACATGGGGCTGGCTCTGATGTTGCAAGCGTAAAGACTGTGGCTGTTAAAAAAGGAGGTATGATAGGAATATAATGTATAGCCACTCTCTTGTCACTTCCTTATTATTTTTTTTTTTTTAATTTAGAATGATAATAGAATCAGCATCTGAATGGTAAATATGGTACATACTATACAGTGTAACTCACTGAAATCACTGCTGCTGCCACACTGCCACATCTTTCCTTAACTAGGGTGCTCCTCATTTAAATTTGTTTCAACTCTGAATTTAAGCATTGAATAAATATATAAATATATATATTTCATTTATTTATTCTAATTTATTTAATATTTATTTTGAAAATAAGCTCATCAAGTTTTAACTAGATGCCAAAGACCCTTCAAACATTTCAACTGAATCTTTAATTACTTGTGACGTAGCACTTGCCCCTTGTTGGGATGGTATGTTAAGTGAAATATGTCAATCCAGAGAATCACAGAAAACAGATGTTTTAAACAGCCTTACAACTTAATCGTTACTGAAAACCTACAATGTAGTTACAGTTAATTATTAGTAGCAGTTTTTTTTTTATTTTTGTCAGTAATAGTTTTTTTGGAAGGAAATGTAGAATAATTATTTACTAGAATAAGCTGTTATTTTATTTTCAGATGACTATGTTATAAATGGAAGCAAGTTGTGGATTACAAATGGCCTACAGGCAGACTGGATCTGCCTCCTAGCTAATACAAGTGAAGGGCATCCACATAAAAACAAGTCTTTAATCTGTGTTCCTCTCAATCTAACTGGAGTTCAGAAAGCAAGAAATATCAGTAAGCTTGGTATGCACTCTTCAGACACTGCAGAGCTGTTCTTTGAGGATGTAAGAGTGCCTCAGTCATATAGGATTGGCCAGGAAGGGATGGGGTTCGTTTATCAGATGTTACAGTTTGTTGATGAGAGAGTTTTTGCTGGGGCATCAGGTATGAAACAAAACATTTGTTTGTATAACAGACCCAGTCCCAACAGAGAGCATTGTAGTCAAGCTTCACAATAGCCATCTTCTATCTGCCTGCAAGACAAAATACTAAATGCTTATTTAAAATGTCAACGGAAATTTCTTGTATGGCACAGACTACCAGTCCTATAAGCTATATGCTTACAGTGGTAGTATGTCCATACCTTCAAGTCCGAGCCCAAATAGTCATTGTGATTGTGATTTTTGTCCATACATGTAGTATACACATATATTTTTTGCAGTTTTCACTGGTCACAGTATAATGGCACCATGTAGGATGCCCATCCCCAACCTGCCATAGTAGACATGCTTATAATAGGCCCCACCCTACCCCCCCCCCACCCCCATCCATGGTAGACACCTTAAAAAAGGCCCCGAGTAATGTGTACGTTGTATGCCATTCACCTAGCATATCAGTATTCAGCTTTTCAACATATTCATCAAAAACACAGACTTCTTTGAATGTTTTGTAGTTCTGTTGTCTATGGAAAGGCTGATCCGTGATACTGCTGATTACTGTAGAGAAAGGAAGGCATTTGGCAAGTCCATCTTAGATAATCAGTATGTCCACTTTCGACTGGCCGAGCTTCAGACTGAAGTAGAACTGCTGAGGTCACTTGTGTACAGAACTACAGGTGGGTGTCATCAGTGAGTCATGTGGATGCAAGTAGCAGCTAGTCCATAATAATAAATAAAGCTTGGATGGAAAAAGAAAAAATATTTTGGGGTTTTAGCAGATTTCTCATTGTCTTCTTCTTTTGGCTTTGTTTTTAACGGAAAAAGAAACAGATTGTGCATCCCCGCAAAGTTATAATAGTAATATAAATGGCAGTTTTATTTTTGCTAAACTTGTAGTTTTAAACTACATTTAAAGATAGTTTGTCAGATTTCCTATTGGAGGAAGAGTGTTTCATGGGGATGGATATCCAAACACCGAGAATTGGGCTGAAAAACAAGGGGACTTCAAGTTGTTTGGATACCTAATGAAACACACTTTCAAGTGTTTGATATAGCTTCTCAAACCATTAATAATTGATATCAAAAGTGTGCAAAATTTTGTGCTAATTTTGGTCATCGTTTCATAACATAATGACTTTGTCATTTTGGCTTTCTCTTGGGTATAACCATATCACATCTTCCCTGTGATACGTCCTAAGTGGCATTTTTCCTGAGCTTTCCTGAGCTTCATTTCCAGCAACTTTAGTTACACCACATTTCCAGGGGTCCATTCATTCTTTCATCCAGAGTGTGTCTAATGTACAAAAAAATTCATACCCCCCTGTTTCATAACAAAATGTCATTTTTGGCTTTTTCTTAGATGTAACGTAACCATACCACATCTCCTCTGCCACACCTCCTAAGTGGCATTTTTTTGTTATAAAGTTTTAGTAAATCGAACAAAACATCAGTTCATTTTAATATCAGAGACATCATTTTCTGCTTGTCAATCAAAAACACCTTATGAAGTCAGGGGCAACCAACGGTTCGTTTGGGCGGAATATCTGTTCGGCAGGCCTAAATTACCTAACATGTTCGCATTTTTTCTTTGCAGCGAAAACTAGAGAATTCTTTGGTGAAACATCACCTTAGACCTTGGTAACAAGGGAATTGATTAATTGTTATTGTTTTCGGACGGACAAATATGTAGTTTAGAGTGTAAAACAAGGTCAGCTAGCATTTTTGGACATCCATTGGCAGCTCGCTAATTCGTCGGATAGGATTCTGTTTCTTAAAATTTTCTGCGGCCTTAAGTTTCAGCTAAAAATTCCGAACAGATCAAACTGTATTAGATTCCACAAATATTCCTTTCAAAAGCGCTGAAACAATCTAAGAAAGCAGAAAATGACGTTTCAAGTATTTTCCTTTAATTTTCTCTTTGGGTGCCCCTGAGGAAGTTGTATACGCTCAGGGCTGATGGCTGGGAAAGGAAAGAACAAAGAAAGTAGTACATGTGTGTGAATGTTGATTAACAGGGTAGACTTTTTCTGTTTCAGATCTGTACTTAAAAGGAAAAGATGTTAACAAACTTGCATCAATGCTCAAACTTAAAGCTGGGCGATTAGCAAGGGAAGTACCAGATGCTTGTCTACAGTTCTGGGGAGGAATGGGTTTTACTTCAGATGTGGAAGTAAGCCGCCTCTACAGAGACAATCGCCTTCTCTCTATAGGCGGAGGAGCAGATGAAGTCATGCTGTCAATCATTTGCAAATACATGGGAACATTCCCCAAAGACCAAACATTCTTGTGAAGTAAAGGAAAGTACTGGTGACGGTTCTTCTGACCAGCTGCATCTCCTAGAGATCTCCAAGTAGTTGTACAATTTGGTACCTGTTAGTCAGTTAGGTAATTTACTGGTCAAGTATCGCTTTCAAAATTAAAGGTCATAATTATTTGAATCAATAGAAACCTAGAATTGTCCAATATTCAAAGGCCATTGCACGAACAACTTTGTCTATACGAACAGTAAAACTTGGGCTACAGATGGCCAGGATGGAAATGAAAAGGTCAGCCTGGTCATTGTTTTATGATATATGGCTTCTTCTCCCTTCACTTGATACATGTATCTGAGAAAGGTACTTGATCATAGTTCTAAATGTTTTGTCCAAAAAATGGCAAAATGCCTGTGATGTTACCCCTTCAATGTCATTGGTACAGACCACTGAAACTGCTTGTTCGCAGCCAGGTTTATGACCAAAAAACAGATTTTGAAAATAGGATGTCACTTGCAGCAAAGAACAGTAGTTCTTAGCATGGTATCTGTAAACTCATACAACTTTGATACATATAGTTGCTTGTGTTAAACGGTTTAAACAATAATAAAGGATTAACAGAAAGCAAGAACGGAATTTATACAATACAATACAATACAATACAAGTTTGTTGTGTCATACGGTAAGCTGTCGCAGTCCGGAGACTGCAACTACTCACCAGCTTGTTTCAGGTATTAACACTTATTTACATATTATTATAAGCTATGTGAGAATAAAATAAAGTGTAATAATTTGGTCAGAGTAATTTACAGCCTATTTGAGCCCCAAATGCCAGAATTTTTGTGACGTCGTAAGTCTTTTTCCATTGTTAAAAAAGCAAACACGTATAACTTTTAGGAAATTGGTAGAACTTGACCTGTTTGATCTTTCTTTCATTCAGAACTATTGTTAAGAACGTTTCAGGCTCAAATCGCCAAAAAGTAAGAACATTCGGTTCCGGTTCAGCCTCGGCTAAAAAAATTGACGTTCTTGTGAAACAAAAAACAAGAGTAGAAAGATGGAATATTCAGTTTGTCGCGAGCGCGGGACAAAGGAAAAATCTGATTCCCGGACGGGAATCGAACCCATGACCTCCCGTACACCTGTCGGGCGCTCTAACCACTGAGCTACTGGGAGACTCGTGGCGAGCGAGGTCATCCCGTCGGGGACTCAGATTTTTTCTTTGTCCCGCGCTCGTGACAAACTGAATATTCCATCTTTCTATTTCTTTCCCAGCGTAAAATTTACCATCTTTCTTTCTTTATTATCACACACGGTGCTTTCGACATTGCTGATCCTAGCAGTATGCAGGACGCGTGTCACAACGAACTCAGTTAATATGACCTCGCTCGCCAGAAGTCTCCCAGTAGCTCAGTGGTTAGAGCGCCCGACCGGTGTATGGGAGGTCATGGGTTCGATTCCCGTCGGGGACTCAGATTTTTTCTTTGTCCCACGCTCGTGACAAACTGAATATTCCATCTTTCTATTTCTTTCCGAGCTTAACATTTACCATCTTTCTTTCTTTATTATCAAAAAACAAGAGTGTAGTAGCTGTGGGTGGGCTGGGAAGTGAGCATTTTTTTTATCTGCTCTGAAAGAGGTGTTTATTCTAAGGAGGCCTTTATTTAAAAGGTAGGTTTGGGAAAAATCGTTTCGAAAAGTAACCCCGGAAGGTGGCGATTATTTGAGGGACTGCTATTATTCGGAAAAATGTGGCTCGTTAATACTTAATGAGTTTGTAAAAGAATTCCATATGTAACGTGTCCCATAACGACTGTATAAATGACATATGTCTCGAATTTTGTCACTCTCCTTTAATTTCCAATCTAAAAACACAGATTCCAGCAACTAACGGGTTTCAAAACCGTTCTCTAACACATGTTTGTACAAACAACAGCGAAGCGAAAAAGTCATCAAGTTCAAAATTCATCAATGTTCACGTTCCAAAAATGTCACACTACAAGCAAAACAATCCGTGACACACTCCCCCCTTGACCAGTTAAGTCACTGATCAACTATTCTCCCAATATAGTCCGCATTGATAGCAGCCGCCTGTCTGGGCCTCCTGGCTTCATCCTGTAATTGCTCATCATGGGTCACGATCTTCAGAGGAAACAGCTTTTGCACTGGTCTCTTGACAGTCATAGGTCTTCCGCTCTTGATAATAACCTTGATTACTGCCGCTCTCACGCAATTGTCGGCTCTGGGAATCAACTGCTCCACTCTTCCAAGTCTCCACTGACTTCGGGGAAGGTTGTCTTCAAACACAGTAACTACATCTCCGACTGATATGGACATCCTCCTTTCAGGTCTGGAGCGCTGACGATGAAGGTTCCTTAATTCTGTCACATACCCTCGACTCCATCGTTTCCAGAAGTGCTGTAGTAGCAACCCCAAGTACCTCCTTCTTCTTGGGAGATCTTCAGATGATACTGCTTGGTTAATGGAATCCTGACTGCTTGCTCCTACGTCAGGTAAGGACAGGATTCTTCTTCCATATATCAAGTGGCTTGGCGTCAAAGGCTTTTTGACAGTATGCAGCTCGTCATAGTTAAGCCTTGCATTCCTTAAGGTCTTTCGCAAGCACCTCTTCACATTCTGGATCATTCTTTCGAAAAAGCCACCCCACCAGGGTGCTCTGTCCACATATAAATCGCCACGCAATCCTTCTACCAGCAAGGAATCTCTTAACACTGGGATACGAAAACACCTTGCGCAAAACCTTTGCTGCAGACTTGAATGTTTTCGCATTGTCAGAAGCAATGATTTCTGGTGTGCCCCTTCTAGCTGTGAGTCTTCGTAGACAACGGATAAACGTGTAAGCTGACATATCTGTAGCAAGTTCCAAATGAATGGCTCTGGTTGAGCAGCACGTAAACAGGAGGACATACACTTTCTGCAACTCCGAATGATTCGATTCCTTAGAGTACAGCGGTCCTGCATAAGATCCACTCCAACATAAGTAAATGCAGGTTTCTGACTCAATGTAAATTCTGGAAGATCACCTTGTGGGGGTACTCTATAGCCACGCCCTTCATATCTGCGACACACCGTGCAGCTAGCAAGTATCTTCTTCACAAATTGCCTCCCTCTCATGATCCAATAACGTGTTCTCAGCTGGGCTAGGGTAGCTTCTACCTTGTTGTGGTGCACTCTCTCATGGGCTTGCCTCACCAGCAAGGTTGAAATATGGTGGTCTCTTGCTAGTAATGCTGGAAATTTAGTCTCGAGTGGTAAATCAGCATTGGCGATTCGCCCCGTACACCTGAACACCCCATTGTCATCTTCGTAAACACCAAACTCGCGTTGCAATTGACTGCAATTCCCTTGTGACTTCATATTCTTCTAAACACTTCTCAACCATTGTGTTTCGGCATTCGCATCTTCGTCTACTGTTAAGTCACCTTCACAGACAGTTTCCTCCTTTAACATCTTTGTCTTAATCTTCAGATTTCTCACAAAACGCAACACCAAGGCTGTAATGCGGAACAACTTGTCGCAGCAGCTGAAATCTGTAATAGGGATACAAGCTTCGAGGTCAGGTCTACCAGTCGACGCAAGGAGTACTGTTTCCTCAGTGGTCTCCAATGCTTGCACCTTCTTCAACTCTGTGCGACACTCTTCAGTAATAGATTCAAGGCATTCCTCAGACTTCGGCCAATTTGTCTTTGGTTCTGACAGCCACCATGGTCCTCTCCACCATAACTGGTTACTCTTCAACTTGGAGGCGACTTCTCCACGGGATCCGATGTCTGCTGGGTTCTCAAGTCCTGGGCAATGGTTCCACATTGATTCTTCAGTTAAGGACCGAATTTCATTTACACGATGCTGGACAAACTGCTTCCATTCCTTGGACCCCTTTATCCAGAAGATTGCAGTCTTGCTGTCCAGCCACAAGTGCGTCTCGTTAATTTGAATCCTTGGCTCCAATGTTTCTTTCATTGAAGACACTAGTCTTGCTAGGATCGCTCCGGACAGCAACTCAAGTCTAGGGATAGATTGCGTTGATAGAAGTGCCACTCTGGTTTTCGATGAGAGCAAAACCGGGTGACATCCACTGCTTGCTTCAAGAACCAAGTACACCACCGCACAGTAAGCCTTCTCTGAAGCGTCCCCGAAACCATGAATAGTACAGGAGACAACCTCTTCCTCCAAGCCAGCATAAACACACCGCGGCACTAATACTCGCTGCACCTCTTGCAGGTCCTGAAGCCAGCTCATCCACTCTCTCCGAGCTGCCTCTGGGAGTGGCGCATCCCAGTCACACTTCTCCTGGCAAAGCAGTTGAAACAAAACCTTCATCTGTACCAGAAGTGGACTAAGTACTCCGAGGGGATCAAAGAAGCCTGACGTGATCTTCAACAAATTTCTCCTGGTTAGCTCCAAACCCTCTGCGAGCTTCAGCAGCGCTTCAAATTTAAAAATGAACTCATCGGAAACACAGTCCAAATTAAGTCCCAGAACTTTATGTTCATTCTTCATGTCGAGTTTCTCCAAGTGTCCCATGGTGGTTTTCGCATAAGACTCTGTGTCTTCCATTACAGAGCAATTCTCGTCAATTCTGGTCTGAACTTCGCAAATCAATTCAAGCAGCTGAGGTGAATTAGAGATCCACTTTCTCAAGTTAAATCCACCTTCTCATAGACACTTCTTTGATTTCTGCTAGAGCGACAGACATTTCTCAAGATTTTTCTCTCCCGATACTAGGTCATCCACATAGAATGAGTTCAACAAGTTCTCAACAAACTCTGGATCTGTCTGGTACTGACTGATGTGGTGCTTCAGCGTAGCATTTAGAAGGAAAGGACTGGCATTGACACTGAACACAACACGGCAAAACCTGTACAGCACCAATCCCGGATCATCTCGTTCTAAACTGTCAACCCAAAGAAATCGAAGGACGTCACGATCTTGATCGCTAACTCTGATGTTGAGAAAGGCTTTCTCATTGTCCGCTACTAGTGCAATCCTTTTCTCCCTGAACCGCAGGAGTATCTTGAAAATCGTAGGGGTCAAGGGTGGCCCTGAATAAAGACAGTCATTTAGACTTGGGCTATCAATGGTGGCCTTTGACGAGGCATCAAACACAAAACGCAACTTGGTTGTCAGGGCGTCCCTACGCACCACCCTATGGTGAGGTAAATAATGCACCTTTCCAACATCTGGACATTTCGTATGGTCCACTTTCTCAATTATCCCACTCTGCAACTGATCCTGAATAATGGAATCGTCTTCTCTTAAGATGTCTGGTTCTCTCCTAAGGCGTTTCAATTGTGAGCTCAATCGCGCTACACTGTTCTCAAAGTTATCGGGAAGCAACTTGTAGTGCTCCTTCCAGGGTAAGTGCACTGAATACTTGCCGTCTTCAAAACTTAAATTCTTCTCGAAAGCTTCATGGACTGTATCTCGATCTCGGATGCCAACAGAATCCAAGTCCCATAGTCGCTGCAGATCCGTCCGCAGGGTATCTTCGGTTTCTCTCGAATCTATTTTCAATACATGAGTCGATGAAAACTGTATGCTTGACAGCCTCTCCTGGGGAAGGTTTTCAACCGGGCCGGACAACACCCATCCCAGTTGCGTTGAGATAGCAATAGCACCACCTTGACCTGACTCCTCCCCCTGTATTGTCGTGCTATCGAAGAAATTCCAGATGTAGTCTGAACCAATCAACAAATCAGTCTGCATTGGACCACCATCAAAGCAAGTGTCAGCGAAATCAATGTCCCGCAAGCGTGGATAGGTCTCCTTTACCCAGTGAAGGTCTTGGCCTTGTAAGTCACTACAAATGCGAGGAACTGAGAAAGCATTCAAAGTCATTTCAAAGCCTGTCTCTGGCTTAGTTAAAGCTAGTTCAATGAGGTTAACTGCTTGTAACTGCTGGTCCTGGTTACCAAATGTTGCAATGCTCGGGGTCTCTGTCTTGATAGTCTCCAGTTTCAATGAATCCATAACTCCCTGGGAAACGTACGACCTCTGAGCCCCAGTGTCAAAAATAGCACGAACCTTTAAACTGTGGGCGGATCCCATTCCTGGCCTTGATACAACAACTTGTGCAGTTTGAAGAAACACATGCATTCCTGAGCTGACATGCATTGCAGGTGTGGACATTTCAGGCAAATTACATGAGGCCTCCATTGCAGAATTGCCACTGACACGTGATTTTCCACCATCACAAACAGCCAAGTGATGACGGCCCTGGGATCCAAAACACTGAATTTTTGAGTCACAATTGCGGGCCATGTGTCCTACGCGGCGCAAACAAATGAATCATCTCCCTTGTTTCTTCAGAGTATTCTTCCTTTGGTCAACATTTGTCACAACACGGCAATCAGTCGCACGGTGGGCTCCCTTGCAAAACAAACAGTTACACTCCCAGTTGGGTACGGTTTCTTAACAGGCGGCCTTTCAGTAGATGGGCGAATGTTACAGCGCTCACAGGCTTCCCCTTCGGATTTTACGGCCTGAAGTACAGAGTCGAGCTTCCAGTCATCCTTGTGATCCCGACTTACTATCAATCGTAACTCATCCGGTAATTTTTCCATGAAAATCGGTATCAGTAAGGCACCATATTGATCCGATTCGATTCCAAGGGCCTGCAGGCCCCTCACTTGGATTTCCACCTTATCAAGTACAGCTCGCATACCCTTGATGTCTGACAATGCCGTCACCGGTTTCAACTTCAAAAGAGCTTCCATGTGAGAACTGATGATGAGCTGCTTGTTTCCAAATCTCTCCTTGAGGATATCAACAGCATTCGCGTAATTAGGCTCTGTCATTGCCGGTCCTGTTATATCCGACAAGGCTGCACCCTCAAGCAAGCTCTTCAAGTAATTGAATTTGTCGACATTCTTGAGCGCCTTGTTTGTGTGCACGGCTGGACTGAACGAGTCCCAAAAGGACTGCCATTCTTTCAGATCGCCACTAAGCTTCTTCATTTGCAATTTCGGTGACTTCGCGTTAGCAGGTTGAGTTGAAACACCTGGATTACTCTGGAGCGGAAAGTTAGATTCGTTGTAATTTTACCAGAGCGGCGTGGATTTGGGTGCGAAATTCCTCCGATTCTACTACTTCAGTTACGATGTTCGGCTCCTCTACTGCCGCCAGAATTGACTCATCCAGTGATTTTAAGGTCGCTAATTTATCGTTGAGCGTAATGATAATCCGTGTAACCTTGCCCTTTGCGACAACTGAACCATCAAATTCGCTTAAAGCTTCGTCCACGTCTGCAAGTACTTTCTTAGCGTGTTCTCTGTGTGCTTTGCGAATCTTCTTATTTTTAGTCAATTTTCCTGGCATGTCGATCGCATCCGGCTCGAAGGACCACTTGTCTCGAATTTTATCACTCTCCTTTAATTTCCAATCTAAAAACACGGATTCCAGCAACTAACGGGTCTCAAAACCGTTCTCTAACACATGTTTGTACAAACAACAGCGAAGCGAAAAAGTCATCAAGTTCAAAATTCATCAATGTTCACGTGATCACGTGATCCGTCCACGTGTTAAAAATGTCACGTTGCAAAAATGTCAAACTACAAACAAAATAATCCGTGACAACATATACCGTAACTTAGTAATAAATTTATAGTTATAGCATTTATTACAACAGGACGTTAAAAGACTATATTATATGGCTAGAGCTTGTAAATATATGACGCGCGCTGTGATTGGTCAATACTCGGGGCGGATTTTCCCGTAATGCCCACGGGCATTATGAACTATGTTGATACCCGGCAGGTAAAGCGGGAATATAGAAAATGTGAAAGTACATTTGATTCAAATAGTTTGAATGATTTAAAGCTTAATGAAACGAGACAGTTCCTTTGAAGATTTACTAGCTCGGGACCGTACTGGGAGAATATTGCCCTCAGTCTTTCTTGTACGGACCTCGCTTCCTTCGTACCGTACCAGAAAGACCTCGGGAAATATTCTCCCAGTCCGGCCCTCGCGCTCAGTTAATAAGAAGTAAGTAGTAGGCAAATTAAAGCTGTCACTGATTATCAGATATTCCAAGATTGTTCGCTTTCTCTCCTCGAAAGGTGAAAGAAAATAGCGGACAGCCTCGCCGGAACCTTCTAAAAAATATTGAGAAAAATAAATAAAACCAGAGACAAAGCACGTGCTGACACAGGGTGAGCCCTACTGTGCACGCTCATCCAAACATCATGCTAGCAAAGCTACCGTGACGTGGTCTCTTATTCTGTAATAAACTTATATTCTGCACAGAAGCCAACTTTTTACCCGTTTATTTGTCACACGCAAAAAAAACGACACGTAGACATAGCCGGCGATAAAAGAACGCCTGATCGCAGGTTAAGACATAGTGGACGTATAACTGTTCTTACGATTTGCTATTTCGTGGGTCGCCTATTGTGGAGAAATACAAATTAAATCCCATACTTGATAAGGGAGGGTAATTCAACTGATAATTTGTGTGGTTGTCTGGTGCATTATTGAACTACAGGAATCCTGGCCTTGGGACCATCTCAAACCCAATAGTTCAATGATCTCATTCTTACAACAAGTTTTGCATTGCCCAGTCGACAGCTTAGACATTTTCTTATCTGAAGGCATGTAATAGAACCACCTCATGCTGTGACTTCGGGGTCTATTAAAAAGCACAAATTAACTGCAAAAAAATCCTATCAAAACCGCAATAAATATCTATCAAACTGCAAAACCGTGCAGAAATTCTCAAAGCACTTTCCAAAAGCCTGATAAGACAGTGAAGAATAGAGCATACTGGGCTTGATCAAGAACTGATGTACGCAATGGGTTGACCTCAGGGGTTTATCAGAAGGAGAAGACGCGAGGATGCGTAATCCCTCCGACCAGGTGTTAGCCCGCCGCCAAGACAAAAACATCGGTCCCCATGCGGACTTGGGATGAGCGTAAACATTTGTGGCTTTAAATAAGTTGTGATAATATTATAACATTTCGACACGTTACGACCGTGACGGGACGTGTTGGTTCTCCCAACAGGAGTCGAACCTATGAACCTATTTTAGTGATGAAGATAAGTTGAGATGGTTATTACCGCGGATTACGCTTGGTTGCGTGCTTTTTAGAGGAGGGACAGCCTTGCCATCCCGCCTTCTGTGCGGTAATGAAGGCCAGTTAAGATGTTCTTATGCCCTCACTGTAACATCGGGTTATGTCGGCAGCGAGCTGTTCACAGTTGCGCTTTGTTATATTTTCAGTTTGATGTAATCCATGGTTTGGACCAGTACAAAGTTTAAAATATCAGGCATTTGCTTGACTAGTGCGATCATGTTCCTTTTTCTTTTGAATCAGGGAGACGTATCAGTGACGTATACCGGTAGGGTGGACAGTAAACAATTTCTCATACATTTCCTTAGAGGAGTGCGTGGCGCTGTGTTATTATAGAATTCCTTTCCAATCGATGTTATTACTTTGGTTGCTCGTTTTTTCGTTGTTGTTGTTGTTGTTGTTGTTGTTGTTGTTGATGTTTGCTTGCTACCCCGGGTACTAAGGGTTTAATTTTTCATGATCAGAGTTAATATTCCAGCACGTTGACGGCAGTTACGTTATGAGCATAGAAAGCCATAGAAAGGTACTCATCGCCCTGACTATATTGAGACACCTCATGACGTTTTATATCACGCCAGACGCTGGGAAGTTTTTGTAGTATCACATTACAATGTGCTTTAAATGAAGTACTTTCGCCATTTTGTTGTTTTCGGTCGGTATCATATTATGGCAATACAGCTCTCATTTGATCTTTTTGAGAAGTGATATAAAGTGCGTGGTTATTATTTTCCATTGAGTACAACTTTGCAGATCATGGAGAATAGCCAGGTATGTGATTTGACTAACCTGATACAAATCCTGCTACCTAGCTAGGAAGTGAATGTTGGGTGGATATCTCCGGAAGCTCCTTCAGTGACAAGAGTGTCATTTTAAAAGTTCGATTAACTGACGGGCGGTTATTCTATTATTTTTATCGTTTATTATGTTAGGGAGAGCATTATTATTAGTTAAAAGGTCAAGAAGAAACAATATTGTTATCGCTGAAATTATGAATATATGAAATTCATATACATGTATTTCAGAAATTCATATAAGCTTATTTCTACCAGCTCCCAGTTGGCTTGTTAGCTCAATTGGTTAGAGCGCTGCACCGGTATCGCAGAGGTCAGGGTTCGAATCCTGGCAAGCCTGATTTTTTCAGGCTTTCTTTTCGCAACTGCATAAGTTGCGTTAATAACTGCGAGGATCTTCTTTACATTTAATATTGTTATCATTTGCTGAAAAACTATTAACCTAATTACAAATAGCAGCAGGATTATTCTTTTGCTGATAGTTCATAGTTAAATGCAGTTCTTGTACCACCAGCGATGAAAATCGAAAGTTAACACTTAACAAATCGACTCTATTTTTTCATGTTCTACATGTACACTCTTATGGACCATAAATTAAAATCACGTCATGAAATGTTCAAAACTCGAGTGGAACAACTTAAGGTCATTCCCCCGAAATAAAATTTAACGTACGATTTTTCTCAAACTTTCACAAGTTGTTATCTATCGTGCAATGGTTTGAAATATAAAATAAAAAGAATAGGTCCCCATGTCCGTTTACGAGATATCATCGTCTCAAGTTACCCCATAATTCTATGCAATTTCGCCTAACAAACACGGCATGTTTATTTGATCAGTTTACGCTACTTTCCATAGCAACAGGAAGCACATAATTAAAGCAAATCTTGAAATAATGTACGAGATGTAAAATATAGATAACAAGGAACAATTTGCTAGATGTTTTATGGCAGATGCTCGAAGCATCAGACAAAATTGACTTGAAACCTTACTTACGTGCGTGTTCTCGAGGTCGTGATTTCATCTCCATGAGAAACGCGTTTCTAGTAATAATTTTTTTCGAACATGTGTTTTTTTTCTAACTCTTTGAATAAAAATAGGATGGATGGTACATGTAGGTCAAAAATATGTGGAAAAAAAGATAGGTCACCATGCTTGTTTAAGAGTAAACGACTTTTCCTTTCTCTGGTGAGCTTAGCCTCATAGGAAACCTATTAATCCTAGGGCATGTGCGCACTGTGAGCGCGCACTAATGACGCAACAAAATCGTGCGCAGTAAGGATGCGCAATGCAATACAG
>OZ024893.1:38172327-38260711 GCA_964017195.1 Siderastrea radians | reverse complement strand
TACAGGGTAATGACCTTAACAGCGAACTTAAATAATGAAATAAACTTCAGAAGCGAAATTGTCTAAAACTAACCTTTATTCCTTTCAAGGAAGTCCTCAAATCCACTGAATAACTTCTTAGAGTTTGACAAAATTCGGTTTTTCATTCCTTTGTAGAGACAGGACTGTGCTCTAGCAGTGCCCAGGGGTCTCAAGCTTCTAACTTTTGCCTTCAGGCGACTAAAAAAACTTGTTTTTGGATGATGCTTAAGGGCTGGGCAACCCAGATGATTTCATGGTTGGGAGCCTTTGGGTACCCTGTGGTTCTTCTTAGAGCAAAGCCCTGAGAGACAGTTGATCAGCAACTGATTCTTGCCATTCAAAAAATGAAAACAATTTGCTGTCAGGCTATCACAAATAATCTCTTAACTATGCCTGTGCACAGTTGATTTCTGAGAAGTTGACAGTAAATTGAAAGTTAAAGTTTGCAGATTACCGATGGTGTCCTCATTGTGTTAAGAACCAACAGGGCCCAACAGTTTGGTTCAATTTATCCACAGGGCCAGAGGGGATTGCATCACATATGACGTCAGTTTTTATGGTCTATACCGCAAATGATCTTACTAATAAACGCCTACTCTCAAATAAATGCCTCGCAACTAATAAATGCTCCCCCTGAGGTGTAGAGTTTGTATTAGATGCCCCCCTCCCCCCCCCCCCCCCCAGGGTTGTCCACAACTTTTCAAGTAGCTGGCAAAAATTTCTAAGTAGCCGGATAGTGATTATTGAGCACCAATGGCGATTCCTTCTAGGGGGTCTGGGGGCGTGCCCCCGCCCCCCCCCCCCCAGGAAATCTGTACATTTTAAGTCCCCAGAAACGGAATTTCGTTGATTCTGAGCACAAATTTCCAGTAATGTCAGTTCCAAAAGTAATCATATCTTTTCAATTTTATTTATATAAACTCTGCCTTCAGTGGTTTTCTTAGAGCTCGAGACTAACTTTTCAGCTTAGTAGCCAAGTGGCTAGTGAGAGGTTTGACTTCACTAACCAAAATAAATTTTCACTAGCCAGACTTTTTTTGCATAATCTCATACTGTGTTCAATATGTCTAATTTTTAGCCGAGTTAAGTACTGTAAACATGCCTCTATGTAATCTCAAGAGTGAAGAACTTGTTGACTATTCTTTCCAACCCGGTAACCTTTTAAGCCCTAAGCCCCGATGAAAGTGAAATTTCTCTTTACATGATCACTACTTGTTTAAACATTCAAGTGACAAGAATAAAGGAAGTGATCACTGAGGATAGGATGTCTTGATATGTAAACAAATTCTCCTTACTAGTTTCATAAGAAATGTATGGAGATCAGTAATAAGAATGTACATTTTTATACCAGGACTTAAAGGGTTAAAGATCCTCACACGCAGAATACAAAGTACTATGTGCCTTCAGGGCAAATTCCCAGGTGCGATGTAGTTCACGTCTCTCTTTTCTGTTTCAGTCAGATTATGACGTATAACTCGAACAGTTAACCTTGTATGAGCATGTCATTGTACGGAGAAACATTGGGAAGACAAAGGTACGGAGAAATGTTGAGAAGTCATATTAAACACGTTGGTTGGAAATGCACTACAGTAGGGAGAAATGCTGCCAACATGCCAAGATACAGAGACTAAAAAAATTTGCAACTACTAACTTCGGAGAAACGTTATCAGGCAAAACTAATTCCATACACTAAGAATGTGTGTGACATACAGAAGAACACCGAACGGACAGACTGAACTAATACAGTGGGACAATAAATTATGAAGAAATGTAAATGAGACAACTAAAATCGCACAAATGTATGGATAAACATACTAACGTACAGAGAAACGCTAAGCAACTTGTTGACTTATCGTACGAATGTACTAACACACTGAAAACCTAAGGAAGTGCAGAACATTGTTGTGCAAACATGCTAACGTACAAAGAAACGTTGAGAAGGCTAGACTAATAAATCGACAAACCTACTTACGTACGGAGAAACGTTGTGAAGACGTTACATAGAGAGAAATGCTGGAAAGAGAAACTATAAGTGTTTTTTTAAGTACGAACGTAGCAATTAATGTAGAAAAGGTTGATAACAGAAGATTAAAGAATTGTGTGAACCGACTAACGTGTAGACAAGTATCATATGAACGCACTGCTGAACCTGTCAAGGAAACGTATGGTGAAACGTTCTGAATATGGCTAATTTCGTTCAAAGGTAGAAGTGACGGAGAAAACGTTGCCATCTGAGATGAGAATTAGTAGGGAAAAACGTTGAGAGGACAAAACAAGTATCATACGAACATTATGATATCCTTCTACAGAATAAGTTTTAAAATTCTGCTTACTCAATTTGCTTTTGGGATCCAATCATCTGAAGCAATATTTAGTTTGGTTTCCATCCGGTGCTTTAGTGCTTTGAAATTTTCATTAGCCAAAATGGCTAGTAAAAGCGTACGACTTACTACCCAAAACGGAATTTCTTCTAGTCTGCGGACTAGTTGGCTACCATTAGTCTTGAGCCCTGAATTTCTACTGTAATTCCCAGAGGTCAATGTAGTGAACTAATAATCGTTTAACTCTGTGCCAACCGGATTATTTTTAAGTCAATAAATTGCAATGAGAAATAAGGTTCATTTTCATATATCTGCACCAGTAAAGGAACAAATAATTTGTCTTTAAAAAAATATATAAATCACAAAAGTAGCCGGCACAAATGACCCGAGTAGCCAGTTAATTCTGCCGGCTGCCGGCTGTTAGGGGCAACCCTGCCCCCCCCCCCTCCCCAACAAAAGAATGGCCTCAAAAACCAAGGAAATGCTCCACAGGGGCGTAGTCGTCCATATATGCACGTATGCACGAGCTGACAGCTGAAATCTGAGAAAAATACATTCCTATTGCCTGAAGGCGTTTTTATCATTACATTGGCTGATTTGATATATTTACATTGGCTGATTTGATATATTTTTTCATATTATAGTCCTCTATAGTGGTGCGAGGTTATGTAAAATTTTCCATGATCCCATTATGAATGGAAAGAAACAGTGTGAGTAGTCAATGAATGCATCACATACCCTCTCCCTCAGTGTCAAGCCTACCAGTCATTTACTTATTCTTTAACTGTGAAGGAGAGGTTACCATGGCAGATGGCTTCAGAAACCAATTGCCCTCAACTGAGATTAGGAATATGTGAATATGTAATGCATTTGAAGTCATTGTGAAGCTCAAGAGGTCTGAGAGTCCCAAGAAACTGCTAGAAAGAGCGTAGTTACTGGCTTGCATTTACACGAATTACAGTGTCACCCACTGACAGACTGCCAACATCGCAGTGAATTAATTTAACTTGTAATGCTCGAAAATAAAAGAAAAAAAAAAAGATTTTTCCAGATTACTACAATGTGATCACGCAAACCCCCAGTTATATTCCAGGGTATATATTGCACTTATAATACTGTCCACGTATCCTGTCTCAACATGCACTGCTGAACATAGCTTCAGTAGTATAAAGCGACTGACAACTCCTCTTCGAAGTACCATGAGTGACGAGAGATTGCACTCCCTTGCAATTTTGCACATCCATAAGCACAAGGAGGTTGACACTGATGGTGTAAAAACAGAGTTTACCCATTTCAAGGCTAGATGTCTCGCCCTATGTTTGTGAACTGTCAACAATGGCGTCACCATTTTTGCTTTTTGGTCATACTGTAGCCTTACCATAAACACTAACCCAGTTGACTGACAGACAACTAAAATAAACAACTAACTACTTCATTTTACTCCGTATTTATTTATTGAAAATCTCCCCCAGAAAATGCAGGAAATGGCATTTCCAAGAACCTGAATTTCAAAATTCTCTGGGGGAGCATGCCCCCAGACCCCCTAGAGGGAAGCACCTCCGGCACTCGAAATATTCTCTTCGAATCATACGTACAGCTTCAAAAACGCATCCTACGCCTCTGCTCCATGGAGTAAAATTGAAGAGGACAATCGATGACCCGCGATGAAGACATCGATATGGAACTATGAACGACATCTCTAGGCTTTGCATTAGCACAGATTATACTCCTATTCACAAACTCTGTTTTCTATCTTACTCTGCCAGCAAAGTACTACACATCTTATTTGTTTTGTTGATGTTGTAAAAAGTGAAATAAACCCCTATCTCTAATAAACGCCTCATATCTATTTAATGCCCTGCCTAGGACCCCTAAAATTTAATAGATGCCCAGGGTGTTCATTAGATCATTTACGGTACTCTCATCAACAATAAGCAAGGGCCAATCAGTGTTCACTGAATTCTCACAGTTATTGTAATTATTAAAAAAGTTACAAAACTCCTTCAAGTTTCTTTCTCAAGGTGAAGGGTCATTTTGATTATGAGGCTTGATTTTAGCCTCCTAAACTGGCACCAATTGGTAGCCCTGGTTGCAGCTCATGGCTGTACAAGTGCCTTGTGAATTTTTCTAGAGAAGAGATGGACACCCTGAGCAGTGATGCGAACGTTTTCCCAGTCAGCGGAATGGTTTGGCTGGTGTGTTCAGAAATGGCAGATTTGCTGTCAGATTCACTCTGCCTCTGGCAAAATCATCCATCCAACTGGGACAAGGGCTACCAAGTGGTGCCAGTTTACGAGGCTAAAATTAAGCTTCGTAATCTAAACAAGTCTCCACATTAAGAATGAAATGCAGATAAGTTTTGAAAGCTTTGTTTTAACTTTCGATTTTCATCTCTGGTGGTAGAAGAATTGTGTGTAACTACTAATCTGAAGTCAGTCTCCAACAGTGGAGAAGAATATTGTAAACTAATGTCTATCTGGTAGGACATACAGGTAACCTCCTCTGAGCGGTGTTCAAAGCTGAGTGTTGTAAAACCAAAACCACAGGAATTCACTATGAACAATACACAAACAAGCAAATAAACCAATCAGTGCTGCAAGAAAATGCATGTAACTGGCATCAAGTAAGCGAAAATCTGTGCAAATCACTATAATTGCATTTTGTTTTACTTCTGATTGGTTAAATTAAGTGCTAATGTTAGCTTTCTGACCTGTCACGGGGCATAATTAAACAAAACAAATTGAAGAAGTGCAAATTAATCCAACACTCAATTGAAAAACTGCTCTTACAACATGTACAGCACACTTGTAATTGAAATAAAAATTTTGCTTATGTAGCCTGTATAATTTATAAAATTTTCTGTTCTTGATCTCAGCTTTACAAGGCATGTTGGGGAGTTTTGGTTCTTGGCTTGTCTTTAACAACTTTTGGACCACTATGGACATTTTTAATTTTGTTGTATGTCTTGCTGTTTGCTCTTGGGTGAGTATAAACTCAAGAGAGTTTTAATATACACCACATTCTTTTGCAGCCCGTAAGTTAGATTAGAGGCTATTTATTACTTGCCGTTCAATACAGTTTATGGTCATACAACTTTCAGTTGGCCTTAAACAAACTTAAATTTTACCATGGAACTTAGTTGTAAAAAACCTTTTTAAAATGTAGCTTTTTCATTGTTCCTCACTTAGGTTTCTACTGGTCCTTGGCTACTGGGGACATGTAATGTCACAAGAGTTGGCAAAGACTACACTGGAGGGGGATTTTGGTCCAGTGTCAAAAGGACTTGAAAAAGTGATTCAGGAAATTCAGCTTAGTAGAAAGTCATTTAAAATGGACAAGCGACTTACTGGCTCCAGCATAATTGATGAACCTTTGCAGGAGGTAAAGGCATTGCCTGTTTGAATATTAACAAGTTGGTGTGGCACAGTTTCTGATGGGGATAAAAGTGTGACATTAAACATAGTGTGCTCCACAACTCTGTGTCACATAATATGCTCATTAAATTTACCCATACACTGGTAGGAATCCTCTACAGGATCCTACAGGATTTTCTGGGATCCTGTAGGATCCTATAAGATCACACAGGATTCTACCCAGGATCCAAAAATAGCAGAAATCCCCATCATGTTTTATAGCATCCTAGTTAGGATCTTGTAAAATCTTTCAGGATCCTGCACAAGATCTATAGGCTCGTATTTAGTTAAGGATACACGGAAGGGAAAACATCAAATTTTTCTCAATTTTGACAAAAGTGCATATGCACTAGAGAAAAAAAAGGCTATCGAATGGTAAAAGTGTTAGGTTGAGATCTTATTTAGTTCCAGAGATATAAACAAAGAAAGTACAAGAAAGTATAAGATGGATGACAGGTGAAGTCAAACATCTTTTGTCAGTTCATTAACGATTGCAACATGCCAAATCAGGGTTTGAAATTATTTTGGTCAAGTTGTCCGGTCAAACCTATTTTTCCTCGGTAACAACCCATTTTTGGCCGGACAAATATCCATTATGTCATACCTCTAAAAAATTCTCCCCCCCCCCCCTGCTGCATGCTGTTTACATCTCAAACAAGGACATTTTCTATGCCTTTATTGTACATGCAGCCTAAAACTCAATGCAGGAAAAGTGGAATGCGCAGTACAGCCGCAACGTTCGGCAAAATGAATATTACATTTGTGCATACAACTATCGCTGCAGTTCTCTGTCTTCAATAGGGTTATGTTTTAGTACCTGCTAAGAGTTATGAAGTTGGTGAAATTGAAGCTTGCGATCTAGTTGATTCTCATAATAATACAAGCTAACTGATGTGAATACACAACATCCAAGAAACACTTACAAGTAGAATCCATATCCACTGATTTGGTACAATGTAAGCTTAGAATGAATATGCTTAAATCTTGAAATGTTTCAGTTCCCTAATCTTATTAAAAGGGGCCAGGGAAATGATACTAACAGGCAACTCTCTTTTTTCATTTAGAATACTTGAAAACAAAAATTTGCAACCACCGGAAATTTTACAACCACTATAATTATAAATCATTAATTAAAAGTTCGTGGTCTGGTAGTATCTCATTCTGTCTTTTCCCCTTGTTATTCATGAACGCCAATAATGTTGAACCTTTAAAAATTTAAAACCTGAAGCTCTAGATTGACTTTTTCTTTACAAGCATAAATGACCAGGCACATTGTCCTGCCATCCAAGGATTTGACTGGGCAAAACCTATTTTTGACCAGACACCATCCGTTGACCGGCCATTATTTCAAGCCCTGCAAATGTTGCACGCAATGTTACTTTGTACTTTTTTGCAAACTTGTGAAATTGCAGTACTCTCCACCAACTTAGCGTCTTTCGAGTTGGTGTTTAAAATTTAGAACTGTTTTGCTACTCAACTGTTAAATTTATGATGTCAAAACAAAATCTATCAGAAATCACTCAGGAAAAAAGAAAATGAAAGGTAACGCAAGTTTCAATCGGACCATATAATGTGAGACAAAGGTTCCTTTGACAATCAATTTGCCCATTGGCATAACAAATGGTAACAGAAGGAGCTAGTTCAAGAAAAAATACAAAGTACAGCCACAAAAACAACACGGAATCGACTGCAGAGCTTCAGATAGCGATCATGCATTTTTTTCAAAACGGATAATCAAAGCGGCTGTATCCTTAAGATCCTATAGGATCCTAAACAAGATCCTTTGGGATCCTAAACAAGATCCTATAGGATCCTATACAAGATCCTGTAGGATCCTCAACAAGATCCTGTAGGATCCTAAACAAGATCCTGTAGGATCCTAAACAAGATCCTATAGGATCCTAAACAAGATCCTTTGGGATCCTAAACAAGATCCTGTAGGATCCTAAACAAGATCCTATGGGATCCTAAACAAGATCCTTTGGGATCCTAAACAAGATCCTGTAGGATCCTAAACAAGATCCTTTGGGATCCTAAACAAGATCCTTTGGGATCCTAAACAAGATCCTATAGGATCCTAAACAAGATCCTTTGGGATCCTAAACAAGATCCTGTAGGATCCTAAACAAGATCCTATAGGATCCTAAACAAGATCCTATAGGATCCTAAACAAGATCCTGTAGGATCCTAAACAAGATCCTTTGGGATCCTAAACAAGATAACTACAACCTTTTCAGGATCCTGATCTAGGATTAGTTCATTCAAAGAACATTGCCCTTTTTTCTCTACTTTGCCGCAAGTAAAATGAGTGAGAAGGAAGCAGCAGGCAGCTGCTAACATCCATCATGCATTGCAAGAGTTCCACATGTGAACAAAGCACACAATTAATGAACTGAAGGTCCCATCCCTTCAATTGTTGAATAGTTCATCTTTAGAGTCTTAAAGATGGTGCCTCCTTTTGTTGCTGCACATAATGTTCTGTGCATCTTGGGTCTGGTCCGAGATATTTGGGTTTCTTAAGAAATTTGCCTACGAATACAATGGGTGATTCCAGAAAATATCCATACCTACCATGGGCGGCATCTTCATCTAGACCCCCCTTGCCTTAGGAAATTCCAAAATGCTCAACCCTCCCTTGCCCTCGGAATTCCAAACCGTTCTACCCCCGCCCCCCATGCCTTTGGAATTCCGTAATCATTCAAACCCCCCTTAGAAATGGCCGCTTTTTTCTTCCAACTGATTTGAAAAGCCCTCTCTATATTCCAAACACCTTTGCGAAATGGAAATTAATCCTTTTGCTCCCTCCGAAAGAAAAAAACCATACATTCAGTACAGCAAACAATCAGTGTTGCGTGATGGCAAACAGCGGCTGACTGAGTGATATTTTACTTTGTAACCTTCCACGGCAAAACGTACACTACCGATAATCCATTAAATATTAGAAAACTCAATGATTGGTCCAATGTTTAAACGTGTGTCTATAGTTTTTGGTGTCGAGGGTTGCCATGAATAATTTCCGTGCCGAATGCAACGTAAAATTAATTAAGTTAACAACAAAGCTAAAATTTTCAGAATTGAAATTGGAAATTGTGTTTGCCAGACTCAAACCTGCCGTCAAAAGCGAAACTGTTGAATGCAACCCATTCTAAAAATCAAAGGTTGTGAAAAAAAAAACATTCGAGGACTGGAACCCACATTCTGCAGGTTGGGAGGCACCCGCCCACCCCACTGCACTCTCTGGTCTCTTTTCACATGACGTCACACATGATTGAGATAAACACAGATGTTTTTTCCCAGAAATAAATTTTCGGACCTGAGCAAAGAGTATGGTCGTGGACAGAAAAAACCTAAAGCCACTCACTCTGCTAGGTTTTACTTTAGGACCACTGCCCAATGCTGCAAACTCAAGCAATATAAACTTGGATGTCCAGCGAGTTCACAAATCCACTGATTCCATGGATATCCATGTATCAGTTCCAGGCCTACTTGGAGAATCCACGTGTTTTACATTTTTCCAACTTTAACTGAACTTAGTCGGTTAAAAATGGCTCTGTGGCATTATGACTCTATGAGGTGTATGAAGTTTATGAAGTGTTGCAGTCTCTGTACAACACTTCATCTCAGCTACAATATGGCTCTGCAACATGGAGAAAAAAATCAATATTTTCTGCCATGTTTTCTTTTCTCGTGAATCTGGTGATGTGTCATCATTAAAAGAAAACCTGTCTGGTCTTGTGTACTGTACGTATACCATAGAATATAATTGTACTCATTTTGGGCGTTCTTTGTATGCTGCTAGTTGTAATGGGATAATAGTAGAGAGTATAAAGATGGGAAATTTCTTTAGGGAATTGTTTGGTAATTGCGGGGAAAGTTAGTAATGTAGGATTGTAAAGCACCATGTTTATTGCTAGGCTTTCAACTACTGACAATTTCACATTAGAAAGTTCATAGTTAAATAATATTTAATTTACATCAAAAATCACTTGCACCCAAAGATGGCCATGTCTTATAAACTACAAAGCTTCTTGAGGTAGTTCAATGCTCACAAGCCTTTAATTTGATTTGCTAGGTGTTGCAGCTGTTTTTCCGTGATTATGTCCATGGATGGTATTACACAGTAAGCACCGATGAAGGCTTCCTGTATGATCTCCGACAGACGCTACAGAGGGCACTCATAGCTTTTGCAAACAGGTTATTTATATTTGAGTTTTTGGTATGAGGTTTTACTATGAGATCACTACATACGTACCTGTGGTGAAATGTAGTTAATGGAGAGAGTGTAAGTAGTCATTCCTCAAGCTTCCAAAATCACCATACTCTATAATTATTTTTTTATTTTTTGGTTTTGGGTGTGTCTATATGACTGATTTTGCAACTCATGGTTAAAAATTGCAAGTTCTTCCATAGTGATGCAGTGTTCTCCTATAATCAAGCGGTAGGCGGTAAAATTTATCGCTTGTAGCACCATTTGCAACCAGTTAGAATCACATACTAAGGTCTGGATTAGAAAATAATATCCAACAGATTTGGATTGTAAACGGGTTTATTATCGGATTGACTTATGAAAAGACTGATGTCTGTCATACTACATGTACGTACCATGCAAGTCTTGTCTAAGTAACTTTTCTCATTATGGCCATGCATTCTTGCAATAAAAAAAGTCTTAACCTCTCAATGTTTCTACGTTCGTAAGGTAATAGTCTTATCTTCTTGATGTTTCTCCGTGCATTAGTATGTTGGCCGGTGTTATCTTATCTTCTGGGCATTTCGTCATGTGTTAGAGCATTATATATTAATGTTATCTTCTCGACGTTTGTCTTTATGTAAGTATATTCAAAAGGTGCTCTTAGTTTTATCTCCGTGACACCTCCCTACATTAGCAGGCTCATAAGGTATTAGTTTTTTAACTTATCCTCTCGACCCTTGTCCGTACGTTGAGATGTTCCTAAGCGCTGTTAGTGTTAAGTATCTTCTCCACGAAGCTGTTCATACGTGCCTTCTACATTGTACATGTAAGGTATTTAAGTCTTATTTTCTCGGCGTTTCTCTGTGTGTTAATACAGTTTTTTCTGTAAGTTGCTGTAAGTCTTGTCTTCTCAACATTTATGTGTATGTCAATACGTTCCTTGAGACAGGAATCGCAAACTTCAAGCGTTTTGAAGGGTTTTCAAGATGTGTGTGAGCCTAGTGTCATGGGCAACACTCCGGGTCTCATGACAACACTGCCAGTCCAGAGTAGAAAAGGATTTGCAACAAAGCTGCTTTTCTGGTCTGTAAAACTGTTTTACCTGTTGCCCGAAAACTAGGGAGAAAACTGGTGATGCTGTTGGAGTAACAAGAACTGGATTTGGGGGAGAGTTGCTTACAAAACAAGAAAGCCGAATGGGCATTTTAACCGGTCGTTCTGACCCTCCCCACCCCTAGGTTTCACAAATGTTAGCGCGATCCTGTATTTGGTAATGCGTTCATGTAAGCTACATGTAACGTCCCAGTATAAATGAATCTCTATGTAAGGGACATATAGCGTCCCAGGTTGCTTTGGTTCACATTAGTTTGCCTTGGTTCACCTTAGTTTGCCTTGGATCACCTCAGTTTGCCTTGGTTCACCTTAGTTTGCCTTGTTTCACCTCAGTTTGCCTTGGTTCACATTACTTTGCCTTGGTTCACCTTAGTTTGCCTTGGTTCACCTCAGTTTGCCTTGGTTCACCTCAGTTTGCCTTGGTTCACCTCAGTTTGCCTTGGTTCACCTCCGTTTGCCTTGGTTCACCTCAGTTTGCCTTGGTTCACATTATTTTGCCTTGGTTCACCTCCCTTTGCCTTGGTTCACATTAGTTTCCCTTGGTTCACCTCAGTTTGCCTTGGTTCACCTCAGTTTACCTTGGTTCACATTAGTTTGCCTTGGTTCACCTCAGTTTGCCTTGGTTCACCTTAGTTTGCCTTGGTTCACCTCAGTTTGCCTTGGTTCACATTAGTTTGCCTTGGTTCACCTCAGTTTGCCTTGGTTCACCTTAGTTTGCCTTGGTTCACCTCCGTTTGCCTTGATTCACCTTAGTTTGCCTTTGTTCACCTTAGTTTGCCTTGGTTCACGTTAGTTTGCCTTGGTTCACCTCAGTTTGCCTTGGTTCACCTTAGTTTGCCTTGGTTCACCTCAGTTTGCCTTAGTTCACCTTAGTTTGCCTTGGTTCACCTCAGTTTGCCTTGGTTCACCTCAGTTTGCCTTGGTTCACATTAGTTTGCCTTGGTTCACCTCAGTTTGCCTTGGTTCACCTCAGTTTGCCTTGGTTCACATTAGTTTGCCTTGGTTCACCTCAGTTTGCCTTGGTTCACCTTAGTTTGCCTTGGTTCACCTCCGTTTGCCTTGATTCACCTTAGTTTGCCTTTGTTCACGTTAGTTTGCCTTGGTTCACGTTAGTTTGCCTTGGTTCACCTCAGTTTGCCTTGGTTCACCTCAGTTTGCCTTAGTTCACCTTAGTTTGCCTTGGTTCACCTCCGTTTGCCTTGGTTCACCTCAGTTTGCCTTGGTTCACATTAGTTTGCCTTGGTTCACCTCAGTTTGCCTTGGTTCACCTCAGTTTGCCTTGGTTCACCTTAGTTTGCCTTGGTTCACCTCAGTTTTCCTTGGTTCACCTCAGTTTGCCTTAGTTCACCTTAGTTTGCCTTGGTTCACCTCGGTTTGCCTTGGTTCACATTAGTTTGCCTTGGTTCACCTCCGTTTGCCTTGGTTCACCTTAGTTTGCCTTGGTTCACCTAAGTTTGCCTTGGTTCACCTCAGTTTACCTTGGTTCACCTTAGTTTACCTTGGTTCACCTCAGTTTGCCTTAGTTCACCTTAGTTTGCCTTGGTTCACCTTAGTTTGCCTTGGTTCACATTAGTTTGCCTTGGTTCACCTCCGTTTGCCTTGGTTCACCTTAGTTTGCCTTGGTTCACCTCCGTTTGCCTTGGTTCACCTTAGTTTGCCTTGGTTCACCTCCGTTTGCCTTGGTTCACCTCAGTTTGCCTTTGTTCACCTCAGTTTGCCTTGGTTCACCTTAGTTTGCCTTGGTTCACAGTAGTTTGCCTTGGTTCACCTTAGTTTGCCTTGGTTCACCTCACTTTGCCTTGGTTCACCTTAGTTTGCCTTGGTTCACCTCCGTTTGCCTTGGTTCACCTCCGTTTGCCTTGGTTCACCTTAGTTTGCCTTGGTTCACCTTAGTTTGGCTTGGTTCACCTCCGTTTGCCTTGGTTCACCTTGGTTTGCCTTGGTTCACCTCCGTTTGCCTTGGTTCACATTAGTTTGCCTTTGTTCACCTTAGTTTGCCTTGGTTCACCTTAGTTTGCCTTGGTTCACCTTAGTTTTCCTTGGTTCACCTCAGTTTACCTTGGTTCACCTCAGTTTGCCTTGGTTCACCTTAGTTTGCCTTGGTTCACCTTATTTTACCTTGGCTCACTTCAGTTTGCCTTGGTTCACCTTAGTTTGCCTTGGTTCACCTTAGTTTGCCTTGGCTCACCTCCGTTTGCCTTGGTTCACCTCCTTTTGCCTCATGGTTTACCTCAGTTTGCCTTGGCTCAGGTCAGTTTTTTAAGCTGACGTTTTTGAAGCTGTTCAAAGCACGAACAGCAGGTGTTTTATCAAGTCTGTGTCTGTTAAGTCCTTGATAAAACACTACTGTTCGTGTTTTAAATTTTACACACAGTACGTTACTAGTGTAATCTGTACCGGACTCGGTTTTCGGGGGAAGGGGGGTGGGCGCTTATTCATTTTTCATTTTATCTATAAGAGGGGAGCTAATTCGAAGCGATGCGCTTTTTTTGAAGCTGGGCGTTTAATCTAGCATTTTCGGTTTACATCAATCACTAAACGTCTTGGACTGTCGGTCTTGTGAGGTGCCATCATACAGTCTTCATACTTGTTTTCTTAGTCCGTGTTCAGTCACTACCTATGTTCATCACTAGAATAATAATATCAGTTGTCCCAAAGAAGTGTTTTTGTTTCAAATGATCTTAACAATATCTTCTTGACTTATAACAATGTAACAAAGTTATTTAATGTAATGTGCGATCAAGGAGTTAGACTTGAGCAAAATTATCAGAAAAAAAGGCAACTCAGTTTTATCCATGTAAGAGAGCCAAATGTAACGTAACTTTATTATATCTCATACGACAGTTCTAATTGTGAGCCATTTTCAAACCTAGTTTTCATCTCAGGATAACAGTTTTTTCAAATTTTTTGTTAAATAAAGTATAAATTTTGGTAATTTTATCATAAAAAACTTAACTACTAACTATAACTACAAGTAGTCAACGTCATAATTCGCTTTTGGCTGATTGAGTGGACTCGATGTCTTTTAATTAGAGTGGGTTTTTCGCCAAAAAGGGTCTTAATAGATGACCTCCATCAACACAACAACAATAAGAAAATGAACTGTAAACAGTATATTTAACGAAAAAAACTTACTTCTCCAAAATTTTCAATTACATTTGTGTGTGTGCTTTACCAGTATATGTTGTGCTATCTGAAAAACGTAAATTAAAAAAAAAATTGAAAAAACTGTTTCTATGTTACGCGATCGCCAGTGTTCACTGTATTCAAACCAAGAAGTACAAATTTCAGTCTACCTGGAATTAGATCGCCGAATGGCCAAGAGTGACGTTTCCAGCAATCGTTTGGCGATAATATGCTTCGGGGTGCACAACGCCTAGGTTTCAATTTCCTGACTTTTGTAAGATTCCTTTGTTTGTGGACAGTTCTTCTTTGTGATATTTACGCAAAGTATATTTTCTACTCGACCCCTCGTGCAGTTTTTAAAAGAAAATGTCTCGGTGTACATTTCCTTTTTACGAAATGCAATACTTGTTTTACTTTGCAAGCAAAATTTACATTTTACTTAGGAACTCAGCGTCAAGACACCCAATATTGATAGAAGAAACATGTCAAAAATGCAGTTTCCATAATAGCCGTCATGACACTAAGTTACCTTAGTTTATTAGATATGAAGGTGTTTTGTACGCCATATTATTCGCAGCACGCAGAGATTGTTGAAAGTGTTTCACAATTCACTAGATGGCTGAAAATTGTCTTCATTTCCAGACTTTTCCATTCGTTTAGGCAAGAGATTAGGCTTTTCCCAAAATTGAATTTACTTCTCAGTTTCCAGGTAGTGGCATTCTACGTTGCACGATTTCATGCCTTAACGCTGAGTTAAAAAAGCTAAATTTCATACTCAATAATAATAATAATCAACTTTATTTAAAGAGGGTAAACACGTAACAGTAAAAAACTGAAAAACCGGTGGCCCTCTAATATATAATACAATTAAGAACTAAAAATAATGGTAAAAATCTAAGAATCTAAAATTACAAAATTTAATTAAAAATACGCTATAATATAAAAACTAGGTAAAAATTACTCTAAAAATGACGAAATTGATATAAAAAGAATTTAACTAAATACGTCACACTTCAATTTCGGGGAAAAAAAATGAATTGCCAGTGTTTTTAATTCCGCAGAATAAAATTGCAATAATGACCGCGGAAATGACCTTGCGTTATTCAATCAGATAAATGAATTAATAGTGTATCAAAATTCGGCGGATTGCTGTGAAATTTGGCCTGGACATTCCTTAAATGTTCGCTGAAACCAAAATTTGTCGGCGATCAGGTTTTGAAATTTATATATATTTCACCAGTAGTGAATTTCAAAGCAATGCGCTTTCCGTATTCTTTGCTGTTCGAACTTGACAGATTAATTAAAAATAACCAGACGAGTCAGAATATCAAAAATGCTCACACACTTGGATTTGATACCCTATTAATTCAATCGAATGACACATGGTCATTTTCGCAGTTTTTTGCGATTTTCTCTTGCGGAATTGAAGAAACCGGCAATTCATATTTTTTTTCCCGAAATCTACATTACTTAACCTTTCCAACGATATATAGTTTACCATGTTTTTCTTTAAAATGGCGCATATACGAATTTTTTTCCCGGAGGACACCTGCGAAGGTCCAGAGTAACCTTAATTTGAATTGTATTCGACGGGCCTAAAAGTGTGACGTTACCACCCATGTCCACTACTCTCTACCTGACACGATCCGAAAAAGCCATTGTACAACCCGTACGGATCGACAAATAGAGACCACCCGTTAAACAGAGCTGTCGATCCGAAAATTGCATCTCGTTAACGACCGACAAAAACCTCTGCGAAAATGACAAATTATGAAAATGTTTGTACTGTTCTTTCGTCTTTGTAGCCCGTGCGCTTGCCAGTAGAAATATGCTTTGCTGTCCGCAAATTTGTTAAGAGCCATATAATAACAAATCCTTGAGAGTAGAAATATTCGAAGGAATCGTCTAATCGCTGTTAAAGATTGTCTGTGTAAGTTCATCGTTGCTCTCGTATTGGTGTAGCCTGCGTGGCAGACACTAGAAAGGAGCGCGGAGCGTGATTTCACTTCGGATCCCATTTTTAGCACCTGCCACGCAGGCTAGCCGGGTGAAAAGGAATTTAAGCCACACCCACAAAATGAGTTACTGTTATCTTTTGGGATGTTTCAAAAATGTAGACGATCACCTGTGTCGTCAGTTTTATATGGGAGTTCCCTCCTCCCCCTCACCCCCCGCGGATAGGTAGTCGGCTAGGGCCAATTTTCTTTTTGCGCCCACTTCAAAATGGCGCCCACTCACGTTTGAGCTTTTTTAAGCAACTGATTATCGTTTGCGGTTTATCAACAATTCAATATTGTGTTGTGATTTGGCATTGTGAGGTTAGCGCCTCAAATTGTTCAGTGGAGCACGTCATCTGGTGCTACCCTGAACATAACGAATCAGTTTGATTTGGTTTCGAATAATTACAATTCATGACTTGTTTTCCATTTTTTTAAAAGGCAATTTTGAATAGACAAAAAATAAAATTGCTCGGCCCGGACATTACTCCGACTGAGATACGGGCATTTTCAACTGCTTGTTTCCCACCAAAAAATTCCATCTTGGCAGATATTTGCGATGTCGTTTTCCCTGATGGTGAAAAGGGTGAACGTTTTGCCTGAATAGACTCTACTACAAAGTTGAAAAGTATGAAATATTTTCTGCTGAGAGTGTTATTGTTGTTAGCGATAGTATTTTTATGGTATTAACCAACAGAATCGACTCGTAATTCGTCCAGGGCCCTGCGTTGGTTGACATCCCTGCTGATCTTAAAAATGCGGAGCTGTTCTCACGCCTGTATATCGCTTCGACCCGTTTTCTCTTACCCCTAACAGAAGATCGAGGAGCACGAGAACTTGAGCCATGAATGTTGCCGCAACCCTTGCACTGACATGCGATGGAGCATCCTTTGCCATACCCCAGGCAGGGGCATTTTGATTTTCTTTTGCCGTCTTGACAAGCAACAAAACTTGTATTTTTGGCTGCATTCTGCCCACATCTGCACGTAATATTCATGTTATTTAAAGAATTGTCGGCGGTAGTGAAGACTGTTTGACCAGCATTGCAACAATTCTTGCAAATACAAATGCGTGTGCAGGTTTTGCCTTTCCTCACGCAAGGACAGCTTGTCGTACCAGACGTTTTACAAGCTGCCTTACCACCTCTTGAAGTATTTTTGCCACAAGAGCAGCCCTTGGGACTTTCCTCTTGCAAAGAATCTGAGAAATCAATAAAATGTACACTGTACTGTAGGCGGCCATGAAAATACAAAACGAATTCGAAGATACAAAATATCATGTTTAGACTGAAATATTCTGGGGCAGCCAGCGATTCGAGCTTTAACCGGGAATCGAGCTCATCTATCTAATCCTGTGAAAGTCACATTTAATTTGCAGAATGAATCAATCCAGAAATCATTAATAATCACTTTGCTAGGGAGAACGTGGACACAGTAGGGAGAACGTGGGCAAACTCGGATGAACGTGTGCAAACTAAGGAGAACGAGGGGAAACTAGGGAGAACGAGAACAAACTTGATTATAAAAAGCTATAGAAACTCAACTGAGTTGCATCGTAGTGTCCTGAACCAGTTGCATTGTAGGCGATATATATTGACGATTTCACGATGCAGGCATCTGTTATGAAGGTCGTGAAAGGAAAAGTGGCTAATGACGTGTGACAATAATTGGTAATTTAAGCACATCTGCGCAAACCTTAATTACTAAGTCCCCCAGATTTCCGCTGTAAGTACCCCGCTCTCTAAAAAGCTCAGTTTGTTGATTTAGTCTGTCGGGATTCACGCCAGCAACTGACTGATATTCTTCATTGGATTGTACGTTGTCTACAAAGAGTTGTCGTAGTCGATAAGCATCCTCTTCTACAGATTTGGAAAGACCAAGCCCATACAGGTGCTCCATAAAATAAGGCTCTTTGTTAATAAATTCGGGCAGTTTGTGCAATTGTTTTACGATACTGGAAAATGCGCAATCACCATCACTAACTACTGGGTCAATCGATAATCCAAAGGAGGCCAGATTTCGGTTAAGGTTGCTCACTGGATTGTGAATGGTGTCATCATGATTTGAGGAGCTGTTGAGTGCGTTTTCCATAAACATTTGCATAAACGGTATATCGAAAACGGTGACAGATTTCTCATTTATAGTGCTTTTGATTTCTTGCAGAACTTGGTAAAGCTAGTTATAGTGACAATGAATAGACACTCGATAAATTGTGGTCAATCGTTTCAGACATGTTCATGTTTCAGTAAATAAAGAGAATCAGTTAAAAACCTGGTAAATTGTATGAAGTTAAGGTACGAAACCACTGGAAAAACCGTGTACGACCAACCTTGCTCATCGTCAGATCAGAAAGATCGTGATCAGTCAAAACTGATAAAATTATAAATGATTGTCAAAATGACTACTGCAGAGACTGAACAAACAACGTGAAAAGACGTTAGTTACAATATTTCGACTGGTCAATACCAGTCTTCATCAGGTTTTATTAAGGCAAATCACGAATTCGCAGAAATATATATGTAGTAAAACAATGAGCGGAAGTTACATTTATGAAGTGGTATGGCGTGGCTTAGAAATATTAGAAAATAACCAAAACAAAACGAAAATTTACTATATATAGGTACAATTACAGTTCATCGCGTTTATTAATGCCTAGAGGCTCAAGAGTCTTAGCCTTGTGAATAATGTGAGCCTCACGTGCCTTCCTGAAAGAATTGCGTTCATTTTTAAGTTTTTCAATAGGAATAAGTAGCATATGGGTGTCGGAGTGGTTATGCTGAGAAAGTGTTCTGAAACCACTGTATGGATATAATTAGAAGTAGGGTTGAGTACTGGTCGTCTATGTTCATTGAAACGGTCTTTGAGGTGACCTTCAGTTTCCCCCAATGTATTGTAAATTACATAGGCGACCTTGAATCATGTAGATAACATTGTAAGTAGTACAAGTTATATGAGATTTGATATGGTACGTTTCACCTGTGGAATGAAAAGTATATCGCGTGCAGCCACGTTCAATGTAAGGACAAGTGGTACAGTTCCTACTATTGCACCGAAAGGAACCGGGAGTGACCCGGGAGTAAATTGTGGTCATTGTCTCAAAAATTGAATAAGCGCCCCCTTCAAATAAGATATCTGCTTCAAATAGGCGCCCCCACTAGAAGGCCGAAAATTGATAAGCGACCGAGACACTTAATCGAGCATTTGCACTAAGTACAACTGAAATCTTTCATTAACTTCAAGTTCATATTACAAATACCGTATTTTCTCCCATAAGCGCCCAAGCTCAAAAAAGCGCAGATGACTTCTCCCCCATACAAGGGCCCACCTTTGGCTACAATAACCGAGGAACACCCCACCACCCCTCGAATAGGCCCCTCTCCCTCCACTCCCTCTCACTTTCGTAGATACAGTTAGCAAGGACACCAAGAGAAAAACCTGATTCTATTGTCAATTTTATAATCTTTCCGCCTACACCGGCATCCATGTAGGATAGCACCGGTACATCTGTACGCGTATACAGGGAGTACGGTATTCACCTAGGAAAATTTATAAGTGCCCCCAGACTTTGGTGATCGAAGGCAAGCTAAGGTGAACCAAGGCAAACTGAGGCAAACCAAGGCAAACGTAAGTGAACCAAGGCAAACTAAGGTGAACCAAGGCAAACTGAGGTGAACCAGGGCAAACTGAGGTGAACCAAGGCAACCTGAGGTGAACCAAGGCAAACTAATGTGAACAAAGGCAAACTAAGGTGAACCAAGGCAAAATAAGGTGAACAAAGCCAAACTAAGGTGAACCAAAGCAAACTAATGTGAACAAAGGCAAACTAAGGTGAACCAAGGCAAACTGAGGTGAACCAAGGCAAACTAAGGTAAACCAAGGCAAGCTAAGGTGAACCAAGGCAAACTAAGGTAAACCAAGGCAAACTAAGGTGAACCAAGGCAACCTGAGGTGAACCAAGGCAAACTAAGGTAAACCAAGGCAAACTAAGGTGAACCAAGGCAAACTAAGGTGAACCAAGGCAAACTGAGGTGAACCAAGGCAAACTGAGGTGAACCAAGGAAAACCAAGGTGAACCAAGGCAAACTAAGGTGAACAAAGGCAAACTAAGGTGAACCAAGGCAAACTGAGGTGAACCAAGGCAAACTAAGGTGAACCAAGGCAAACTGAGGTGAACCAAGGCAAACTAAGGTGAACCAAGGCAAACAGAGGTGAATCAAGGTAAACTGAGGTGAACCAAGGCAAACTAAGGTGAACCAAGGCAAACTGAGGTGAACCAAGGCAAACTAAGGTGAACCAAGGTAAACGGAGGTGAACCAAGGCAAACTAAGGTGAACCAAGGCAAACAGAGGTGAATCAAGGTAAACTGAGGTGAACCAAGGCAAACTAAGGTGAACCAAGGCAAACGGAGGTGAACCAAGGTAAACTGAGGTGAACCAAGGCAAACTAAGGTGAACCAAGGCAAACTAAGGTGAACCAAGGTAAACGGAGGTGAACCAAGGCAAACTAAGGTGAATCAAGGCAAACTGAGGTGAACCAATGCAAACTGAGGTGAACCAAGGCCAACTAAGGTAAAACAAGGCAAACTGAGGTCAACCAAGGCAAACTGAGGTGAACCAAGGCAAACTGAGGTGAACCAAGGCAAACTAAGGTGAACCAAGGCAAACTAGAGGTGAACCAAGGCAAACTGAAGTGAACCAAGGCAAACTGAGGTGAACCAAGGCAAACTAAGGTGAACCAAGGCAAACTAGAGGTGAACCAAGGCAAACGGAGGTGAACCAAGGCAAACTAAGGTGAACCAAGGCAAACTGAGGTGAACCAAGGCAAACTAATGTGAACCAAGGCAAACTGAGGTGAACCAAGGCAAACTGAGGTCAACCAAGGCAAACGGAGGTGAACCAAGGCAAACTGAGGTGAACCAAGGCAAACTGAGGTGAACCAAGGCAAACTAAGGTGAACCAAGGCAAACAGAGGTGAATCAAGGTAAACTGAGGTGAACCAAGGCAAACTAAGGTGAACCAAGGCAAACGGAGGTGAACCAAGGTAAACTGAGGTGAACCAAGGCAAACTGAGGTGAATCAAGGCAAACTAAGGTGAATCAAGGTAAACGGAGGTGAACCAAGGCAAACTAAGGTGAATCAAGGCAAACTGAGGTGAACCAATGCAAACTGAGGTGAACCAAGGCAAACTAAGGTGAACCAAGGTAAACGGAGGTGAACCAAGGCAAACTAAGGTGAACCAAGGCAAACTGAGGTGAACCAAGGTAAACTGAGGTGAACCAAGGCAAACTAAGGTGAACCAAGGCAAACTAAGGTGAACCAAGGTTAACGGAGGTGAACCAAGGCAAACTAAGGTGAATCAAGGCAAACTGAGGTGAACCAATGCAAACTGAGGTGAACCAAGGCTAACTAAGGTGAACCAAGGTAAACTGAGATGAACCAAGGTAAACGGAGGTGAACCAAGGTAAACTAAGGTGAACCAAGGCAAACAGAGGTGAGTCAAGGTAAACTGAGGTGAACCAAGGCAAACTAAGGTGAACCAAGGCAAACGGAGGTGAACCAAGGTAAACTGAGGTGAACCAAGGCAAACTAAGGCGAACCAAGGCAAACTAAGGTGAACCAAGGTAAACGGAGGTGAAAGAAGGCAAACTAAGGTGAATCAAGGCAAACTGAGGTGAACCAATGTAAACTGAGGTGAACCAAGGCCAACTAAGGTAAAAGAAGGCAAGCTAAGGTGAACCAAGGCAAACTGAGGTCAACCAAGGCAAACTGAGGTGAACCAAGGCAAACTAAGGTGAACCAAGGCAAACTGAGGTGAACCAAGGCAAACTAAGGTGAACCAACTGAAGGCAAACTGAGGTGAACCAAGGCAAACTAATGTGAACCAAGGCAAACTGAGATGAACCAAGGCAAACTGAGGTCAACCAACGCAAACGGAGGTGTACCAAGGCAAACTGAGGTGAACCAAGGCAAACTGAGGTGAACCAAGGCAAACGGAGGTGAACCAAGGCCAACCGAGGTGAACCAAGGCAAACCGAGGTGAACCAAGGCAAACTGAGGTAAACCAAGGCAAACTGGGGTGAACCAAGGCAAACTAAGTTGAACCAAGGCAAACTAATGTGAACCAAGGCAAACTTTGGTGAAAGAAGTATACGTTTCATACAACGGGACGCTATATGTCCCTTACATAGCTGTGTATGTGTTTCATGGATATACTGGGACGTTATATGTAGCTTACATGAACGCTTTACCCTGTATTTATACGAACCAGCGTGACGAAAAGTGTGATTGTGTGACACAATATTTTGACTATAGCGTTACTGAATGACGTAATGTTTAAACTCTGATGACTCAGCTTATCTTTCTTATCGCTTTTATTTCTGCTGAAAAATGCAAATTCACTCAAACGCTGAATGTTGGTATAAATTTGCCCACAACTGAGGATGCTTACAAAGGGATGACAAAATATTTACTGTTTTGCCTAGACCATGAATACAAACAGTGAACGCAGCAGTAGAATCAAAATAAAACGCTTGATAAAGACGAGGTCAAGCAGATCATCAGAGTCTGGGGCACGTTAAGGCATATCTCATGACGTGATGTTTAACTTACAAAATTACCTCAAACCCAACCAACACCACACGCATCGCTTGATAATATTCAGTTGTTTTCTAACTTAAAGACTCGTAAAAGCTACCTTATTAATTGATCCCCTTATTAATGACTGATTCCTTCGTCTTTGTGCAATTAAAGAACTATGATGTATCAATGGTGCAATCTACTAATTGCATCATCATACTAGTGCCAATCCCTTTTCTTCCTAAGCCACCGTTCCTTACCGTGCTAATAAGCTGCAAACACAGCTGTCGTTTCTCTCCTCTACGACATTCAGGTTACCCAATGAGAAAACTTACAATCAACCTCAGAAACCGTCCCCCCATAAAACGCCAAGGGAAACTGCCTCTCACGCAGCACAATATTACACCGCTGCTATACAAAATGCAACTTTCAATGCAAATCACATTCACAGAAGCGTGATATGCTCCTCACATTCGCAAATCCTTCCACTCCCACATTTTTACATCCCTCAAAATGTCAATCCCCATTACAAAACTCCTGCGCTAAAAAAGTTTTCACCATAATCACTAACTAGATCAGACAACACAGCTAATTTCGCATTCAATCCTATTAACTGCTTTACTCAGTTGCGCATGCGTTATACAAGACAAATACTGAAACCCCATACTTAAGAACCCTTCGCCGTTCATATCTTAAATACTGTAAATTAAAAGACGTACACACGAACGTAACATTCAGCAGACTAATGTGCGCATGCGTCTTATATAAGACAGTACCGCTCTTGAGTACCCGTACCACAAGCTTTACAGCGCTTTGTTCGTATGTTAATCCAACTGACGCAAAAGAAAGAACCGTGTCAATTTTATAAACCGACACCCAACCTTCCAGGATAAAAACATATCAGCTTCACTCAAGACACAAGCCAAATATGCGGGGTAAACCAGAAGTGAAGGGCACGTGTTTGTTTGGCTGAGTGTAAAGTGGAAGTCTGGGGAGAGTTAACAACAAAAAATAATGGGTTTTGCTAGATCGTGTTGCCGCCATGTTGGTAATGGCTGGCCAAAAAAAGCATTGGTTGCACAAGAACTGGGTTCCCCCCAGTTGGATGGTTAATAAACATGTCAACAATAATAAAAAAGTAATTACCCTGCCATCGCCAATATGGCGGTGATGGGGTCTAGTAATACCCATTCTTTAGTTTTTTCTAGGTTACTTGCCCCAGACTTCCAGTTTTCACTCTGCTGAACAAAATAATACTTGTTGCAACTTTCGCTAAACATAATTAGCATTGATTCACCAAAATTTTGTCTTTATCAATAAATCTATTTAAATTTCTGTGCCCGTGTCATTCAGAATTACGCTGAGATGTCAGTTCGTTTTAAAAATCGTGATGTTGCTGAATCACGCTATGGTCAAAATATTTCATCACATTCTTCTCTGCAAGGGCTGGGAAAAGGTTTCATACTATCAGGGATAAGGGTGCGGAGAAGACGCAGAGGGGGAATGGCAGCAAACACCTCAAAGGTACAATAAATCACCAACTTTAAAATTTACACCACTTGGGCTCATATCTTGAGTGACCATTGATAATGCATTTTGCACCTTGAAGAGAGGGAGAACAATGGTGAGGTCTAATGCCCCTGGGGCTATTCTTGTTTTCAGTGTGAAGCTGTTACCAACTCTTTATAGTGATGAATTGACAGTAGTCTCTTTATGCTTCACTGTATTTGAGTTAACTTCTATGTGTTTTGCTTGATGTTTTTCAGGTCCAAGGATGTTGAATGGGTAAACTTTTTGACAACACGCTTTGTGGATGACATAACAAATCATTTAAAAATTTACCGTAAGGCTAAACAGAGAGTGGAGAAAAGTGCAGGTTTGAATACATTTTATTTGCTTTGTTCTGGTTCACACCCTTGTCGAAGCTCAAAAAAAGGCTCAATTTAGGTTGCAATAATCAATTGGGTTCAAAACACATGCCAGGTCACCATCGCTAAGTTTAAAAGATAGCCTTGAGTTTTATTGGTAGCCAGTATTGCGAAACATATTATTCGCTGTTTCCTTTCATTGGATGTCTATAAACCTGCATTTGTTAGTACTAGTTGACTGTGTATTTACACTACAGGTATATTTGACGGACAACATTCGTATTTTGGAGAAGGTCACCGATCGGAGGCGGTATATCTTACAAGAGGAGTCCGCACTGGGAAGTTTGACTGCATTAGCAAGAAAATTATTCCAACATGAGAACCTACATGTTATGTTGCATCACACTACCCGATACTAACAAGGCAATACCACATCTAACTACAGCCTTAATTTGCAATGTGAAGCTGTTCAATTCATAACTATTTTCCTTTTCATTCATGTAATTCCTATATAAGGTGATGATAATGCTGCACTGGATATAGAAACAGCATTCTTTCAAGTAGAACATGAAATGGAGTTGGATAAATGCAGAGAACAGATTTGTTTATCAGAGGGAAAAGAGAAAGGTAACCGAATACAAAATATCGACACTCCATTGCCATGATTAAGACTTGAGACAAACTGTTTTAAGGTTAACAAGAAATTCTGAAGAATTTACAGGCGGCGCATAGTCTCTCACCCCCCCCCCCCCTCCCCCCTCCCCTTTTCTTAAACCTTATAAATTTTAATTAGTAGTTCGTGGTTTCCGGTGACCTGTTATGGACAGTTTGCACTTCTGGTATATAAGGAATTAAATGTATGTATGCAACTTGAGAACTTCGTTTGTTTGTAAACAGTGACCTCTGTACGACTCTTTCTCCAGGAGAAAACCTGTGGCTTACCTGGAGAAATAAATCGTTCTTAAACCGTGATATCGTTAAGTACGGCCCTTAGGCATTCACGACAAATGTTTCAGCCTTCAGGCAAGGGCTTCATTCGGATCCTAACGACACGAGTGCGGGCTAATTGCAATCTATTTTCAAACAACGATGCAGGTCCATTTTAATTTACTTCATGATAACAACAAGGCCATTGCTCGAATGCCGACCAGTGATTCTAATGTATTTTGTCAATACTACCCTGAGAAATAAACACTTCAACGCTTACCTTTACTTAACCTTTTCTAAGGAAAAAAGGTTTAAACCTCATAACTTTAGAAGTTCGTGGTTTTCGGTGACCTGTTATGGACAATTTGCACTTCCGGTATGTAAGGAATTAAATGTATGTATGCAACTTGAGAACGTTGTTTGTTTGTAACCAGTGACCTCTCTGTACGACTCTTTCTCCAGGAGAAAACCTGTGGCTTTACCTGGAGAAATAAATCGTTCTTAAACCGTGATATCGTTAAGAACGGCCCTTAGGCATTCACGACAAATGTTTCAGCCTGCAGGCAAGGGCTCCATTCGGATCCTAACGACACGAGTGTAGGCTAATTGCAATCTATTTTTAAACAACGATGCAGGTCAATTTTAATTTACTTCATGATAACAACAAGGCCATTGTTTGAATGCCGACCAGTGATTCTAATGTATTTTGTCAATACTTCCCTGAGAAATAAACATTTCAACGCTTACCTTTACTTAACTTCAATACGCTGCGAAACTCAAAACAACAAAATTACGCTCCTTTCTATGGTTACTTTTTTCTGTCTGGTTACGTCATAGCTATAGATGGAAAAAAAGGTAAATATCACAAGCAAATTGTGCGGTATTTGAGAGATTAGCTTTTAATCTAACGAGCCTGATTGTTTAGAGCCCGTGCGGTGACTAAGTCTAGTGACTTCTGCCAATTCAGGAATGTGCTTTGCATTTTATGAGACGGCCACACATGCCTAGCACGTGCGCCGCCTAACAAATTGAGTAAAACATTGTATTAGTTGTAGTTTTAAATATTCCATTGTACCTTATTCTCACTTAATTTCGCGAGTACTAAATTTCGCGATTTTCGCAATTTTGCAAAAAATCGCGAGATTTAATTCTAGCGAAGTATAGGACACGTGAAGATTAAAATCGCGAAATTTAATACTATATAATATCAACAAAATAATGAAGTTCAAGCTGTTGCTTTATTATTGCTATTCCAGCATGTCTCAGCTTCATGTTCAGGAATTTTTTTGTTTGATTTTGTCCATCAGTTATCTTCCACTGCATCAGTCTCGCTGTCCGAACTGTCCTCTGCCGCTAAGTTTTTCAAAATCTCGTTGGTGCAGTCGTCAAACTTTCCATCTGTTGGTTCTTTGTAATTGTCTCAAATATGTGTCTGGTATCTTGCCAATATCTCACGTCCCCTTGTGCTGTGCTCCATTTCAGTGATTACTTTCACTGGAATTTCAAGCCCTGGATCTTTGGTGCTTAGGCTGGGAGAAGTTAAGGCTGGCATTACTGCCTTTGTAAGCGGTGATATGAAGCTCCCCTCAGAGGATGCGTTCAACGACTTAGAAGTATAATATGGACCTCCATATCATGATTGACAGAACATGATAAAAACGAAGTTTATCAGAGTGTAAATATGTACCTATCGAGTATTTAGACTGTGGAATACCTTATGCTTTGTTATGTTTAGCTCATTTTGTTTGCTATTGTTTACGATGACGATCACATTAATTATGTTGTTACAGTTTTGAGGTCAAAGCTACATATTGAAGAATAGAAAAAATCGCGAAATTTAATACACTCCAATTCTAATTTCCTCTCAAAATCGCGAAATTTAGCACTCGCGAAATATGGCTCTTGATTTTTCGCGAAATTTAATACTCGCGAAATTTAGTAAGAATAAGGTACTAGTTTTATTCAGATTTTAACAGTTGGTGTGATATCTCGCGATTTTTTACCAACTTAATAAAGTGTAGATGTAGATGAAGAAAACCCTTAACTTTAACATTAAATTCCTGACTTGGACGTACTTTATAATTTTAACGAGTCAAAGATAGGAATCGTTCTGTACTGTTTATGTAGACTCTTTAAACAGATCTTCAGGGTCAATTTCCTTGATAATCGATTTGTCAATTCCAGCCTGCCAACCAAAAACTTTTTCTCAGTGTCTCTGCTTTGTTCCTCAAATGATCAAAGGAATCACTGATAATTTGGTACACACATCCATATTTTGTATCTGAAATTTTCCTTGTAGGATTAGTGAACGAAAACCTAATATACCTAGAAAGTTTATACAGTATTCATATTGTATTCTAATTGTTTTCATTGGTTTTCTTCGTAGACTACCTCTCTGATATCAGTGAAATGTTATTATATCTCCTTCTGCCTCCAGAAGACTTTCATAATAAACCATTCAGATATTTTTTCAGGGTAAGCATTTACATAAATTTCCAATTTATTTTTGTTTGCTTTTGAATTCAGATATTTTTGGTGCTTTTTAACCTGATTATTAACACACTTGTAATTTGAAAGCAAAGTGACGTAAAATCAAGGCTATCAATTGTTTTGTTTGGATTACTTTGCATGTATCAACCAAAAATTAGACTTCAAGGCAGAACTTTGTGTAAGCCAGTGATGTGAAATTTCTACACTGTAGATGACTTGTATGGCTGTCATTCATATAAAACAGTACAAGTATGGGATTAAAATAATGGGGGTCGGGAAGCTTTGCACGATATAGCTGTAACAGAAGTTGAATTACTGTTTTTCGCTGTATGATTATACTTTTTTTAGTTGAATTTGTTTTTCTTGCAGGAAATGATAGCAACATGTGTGTTATTTCCAACAGTGTCTATGATCTGTGACCCAGACTATGTCAATCAAACAATTGCTTGGCTGGTGAGTTGTGAGAAAATATGTTGTGAAAATGTTACATAGAACTTCAGATAAAACTTACAGTCTTTATCCAGCGAGACGCTGTTCGTATCTTTTCATATGTTTTTTACTCAGATGAATTGTACAGTGGAGTCCCCTTATCTTGACCCTACTGGGGAGTAGAGAAAACATTCACAAAAGATGACAGGGGCTCAAGATGATGAATGTGGTGTCAAATTTCAAACTTTTTAATCAACATTGTGTTAGTTAATCTGAGTTGTAGGTAAACTGTGAACAAAGCTACCATACTAGACTTGTGGTCTTCCTTTGAGAGCAAAGCAAAAGTTCAAATACGATATTTCAACTTCAAACCTCAAGCCAACACTGCATTTTGATCGTTTCCAAAACTCAAATTAAACCATGGAGGTATTTTTCCAGAGAACAAAGCTTGTAACAGACGACATTGTGATACTTACTTAACGACATTATGCATCGTATGGTCGTCCAGGTGAGTGTAGTCCTGAAAAGAATTCTTGGTGACATTGGTTGACGTTTTGACGTTTTTACTCTGCGGACGTTATCATCTGAGTCAAGTGAATAGCGTATCGTCAGTCTGTGGTACTAAAGGGTTCTCTGATTATTGTCCTAATGGGTCAATTAGGTCACAATGTTATTGGTTTCTATCAGACTCTAAAACATGAGTGGTGCAGTTCCAACTATGTTTTGTTATTGTAATATCTGTTGGTCTATTCTTAGTCAAATTTGTAGGTTTGTTCAGTCGGTCTATTGCTTGTCTGAGTTGCAGGTAGCTGTTGACTTTGATTTAGCATTGTTTCTATATTAGTGTAAAACCAGCTTTCTACAGTACACTGTAAATGGTTGGCAGTAGGGAGTCTGTACAGCATGTAAGACATTCAGCAGACTGTCACAGTCAATGCGATGGCCACTGACTTGGTAAATGGTGTTTAGCAGTGTGACTGTTCAGATCACCGTTTCTTGTCGCTCGTTTGTGTCCAGTCATTCATAAGCTCATATTTCTGCCGGTCTCACCAATATAATACTTCTATACTGCTCCCAATCTGTTTCTTGGTTGGTCCATGTCCTTAACATTCGTTGGTAGTTGTTGTAAAGTTGTGATATGTGATCGTTGTAGAGTTGTAGTTGTCATCAAGTTGTGATCAGTCAGAGTGGTAGAATCTGTGTAATAGATTTAAAGGTGCCTCTGACCTTACAGTTGCTGTACTAACAGGTTTCGAGTTAGCATTTGTAGCATAAGGTTCAGTGTTCCTGCAATTGTTTTAGTTGTTCTTACTAAAAACGTTGTCTAGGTACGGGTTTTATCTTTTAAGCTGCCAAAATCTAGTCGTTGTTCGTTGCTTCGTAGGAAGTAGAATTGTAGGATGACTGGTTGTCACGATGACTAATCTGTCGTTTCTTGTTGTCGCGGGTGACCAAGCAGTCTAGGAAAAGTGTTTTACCATTTTACTCAATCTCCTTAGTGAACTGTATGCCAACATTGTCGGTTAAGCTGTTCATGAAAATTGTTGATCTTGTCTTTGTGTACATGCAACAGTAAAAATATCGTCAACCTAGTTTAACCAGCGTGGCAGTGTTCGTTTGTAAGTTACAAGGGCAAGATTGTTCCCTGATGTTCTGTATAACAATTTTTGCTACAACCGTGGAAACGACTGTGAGCCCATAGCTGTTCTATTCAGGTGATGCGTATGCTCATGGTAGTATCTTGAGATGTGACAGACTTCAAGTAATGACCGGCACTTCTTTAAAAACAGTTTTGTCCATTGCTTCCAAAAACTAAACACTGTTTGAGTGGCAAGACAGCTGTTGTGGACCACGCAAACAAGTCAATCAGGTTTTATTTGTGAGTTCACAAATGAACTCTGGCAGTGCCTATAATTTTAAAGGTGTCCAGAATGTCTGTGCCCCTTCTATAGCTAAGAGGAAACCAAACAAGTGTTCGAACAGATTGTCAACTGTTTTTAGCAGCCTTTGTCCTCACCGTTTATTCCAATTTTCAGAACAAAAATTAATGGTCGTTCACTGCTAACCTTGTCTTCCAAAAAATTCCAAGCTGCCAACCGTTACAGTTGACATGTACAGTGTAACTATTTACTAATAATTAAACGCAATTCTTAGTAATGAGAAAGGTGAGTAATGACAGGTCCATTGTCTTGAGTTAAATATTTCAGTTTACTTTTTCTCATTGGACTTATGTTTATCTGATGTTGTCTCCAGTGTAGTGATGCAGCGTTTACAAGAGAAGCGTTCTTGACAATAATAAGGTGAGCATTACTTTAAACCTGTACTCTACAACTGCAGCTATCTTTTCCTCAGCCAAATACATGAGATTTTACCTTGGACTGTCAGGACGTTTGAGAATGTGCGACAAGTTCCAAGGATGCGAGAAATTGCTTAAGACTTAGAGAAAAAGTGTGTCTTATTGGGTTGCTTTTATCACTGTTAACGAACCACTCCTCGGTACAAAATTGGGGAGAAAACATAGCACTTGAAAGGGAAAAGTTAAAAAGTCGTGATTTCCTTGTGTGAAAAGATTATGTGAAAGAACGTCGTGTTACAACATGATGTTGTGATTTAGGATCTACAGTAGAACCCCGGTAACTCGAACTCCCCCGCTAACTCGAACTAAGTCCCATTTCCCTTGGATTTGGCCTCACTTTTCAGTCCTTTTTACTTGGTTAACTCGAACTCGAATAACTCGAATTCCCCGCAAACTCGAACTAAATTTCGTTTCCCTTGATCAAAATCTACCCCGATAACTCGAATTCTGGTTCTTGCAACTCACCTAGGATGCCCATTGAAATATTCCATTAGCTCTTCTTGTCGTGAAATCGGTAAAAACACTACAGCGATTTGATTTTAATTAGTGCAACAAACAGATCACGTTTTTGACAGTCCTTTCCCGATCTTATGATCTTGAGTGTAACTGAGTTACACTCCTCTTTTTTTATAAGAACCTTTTTTATAAGAACGTCGAGGCTAGGATTGGCCAAAATTTTAAGAACATGCTAAGAACATACCCATTCAATGTATGGAATGAAATGTTTCATTTTGTCGGATTGAACTGGTGGATTCAAGGTGACTAGTGCATTTTCTCGCGGCTTAAATGTTTTCCTGGCTGCTATTGCTACGCGTTTGAAGTAAAACTAGCTGCTTGACAGCTTTTTAAGGTTGAATATTGTTTAATAGCCCGGCATGACTAATTTTAGACATTTAGTTTGCGATCACCTCTTTCGTCTACTTGTAAATTCCTCTATTAATAAATTTTATTGCCTTCAAATGTTTAGCTAAGCTTTCTCGTGGAGTATGCGTGCGAGCTAAAGATGACATCGTATTATACTTTAATAAACCAACTTGGATGTCAGTGGTAACATTTAGGCAGAGAGACAATAACACTTACCTAACATTTAGCCACTGAATTTTGATTTAAAGGGAAGGCCTTGCAGTTGTGGAAGATGTTGAGGGTATAAAAGACAAAGTTGAGATAGAGATTGCTAAGTTAAGAGCTCATGACTCAGAAACATCAGGTATGTTGTGATTATTCAATGTGTGCTAATTTTACTTCCACAGATATTAATAAGAACGAAGTAAAATTACCATTCAAATGTGTAATTCATCGCCATTGAGACATGATTGTGGCGACTTCAACAGCTTTATGCCTGGACAAACGAAGCGTCGGTTACCAAAACAATCCACTTAAGTTTTCCGTTTCTTCTGCCTGCAAGTCAGTCACTTCTTTTGCAAAATGTTCGTATCATGCTGTATTGATATTCTTTGTGGCAACTGGTGCAGAGGGTTCCCAGTTTTGATGAACAACCTTGTGATTTGAGATTGCGCCTGAAACAAAGTTTTTTATTACTTTAACTTCAAAGCATGGTTGTATTATCATTGACGTCTGTTCTGTATTTTGTGATGTGCAATTCGACATTGCGGTTAAGGTGCAGCCGATGTTGCAGTGAGGCAGCAGTTGAGCAGTCTTCTATTTGTAAAGAGAATCTGTGAAGCAAAGATTAGGACTTTAAAGTATGGTGATGGAGAACTACCCTCCCTTCCCTTGGTAAGAATGCCGACGTATGAGTTTGATGCTCTGTGTTTTAATACTGGTTTCAACGAGTGACATATGGGTGTAGCACCGTGTGATTTTAGTTTTCTGTATTCATCCTGATTTTGATTTAAAGCGAGTTGTAAGGACAGTCTTGTAATTGAAAAACCTCTTCCACTTCCAAAGTTAAGACCGTCATGAAATCAATCAAGTAGCGCTTTTCTGTTGTGCAGTTTGTATTTTAAGGAGGCTCGCAACAGTTTTTTGGGCCTTGGGGTGTATCTTTTAAAGTCAAAATTTCGCATAGAAGGTAAACTTCGATTTCCTTGATACTACACCACCTTTTCAAAATATGATCACTGTTTATTTTCTCACTGGTTTCCTAGCAACAGCTGTCACCATAGCAACGGTAATGGACAACCCCTCATTTTAAACAATGTCGAATATCTCGAAAACTAGTCAGACACTTTGTGACGAAACTTGAACTATTTGAACTACTCAACCTACACAACTTGCGTGCGAAATTAGGGAAAAATCCGTAAGAGCGTTTTCATGTAAATTATGATTCATTTTTTACGGGCTGATTTTGGACATTCCTGCAATTTTCTCTAATATTTCAAGAAAGATAAAACTTAACACTTTCTCTTTTCAGTTGAAGCATCTTTTATGATATCAAAACATTCTTAATGTACATTGAGCTTCCTAGGTGGCTGCGATTTTAAGATATTTATATTTAAAAACTGCTAAAATGCAGCACAAATCAGCCAAAAAGTTCGTAATTTGCATAAATAGAAATATTTCTAAACTGCCCTTACAGAATTTTCTCTTAAATTGATTGCCGTTAGAATGACAATTCTTTTTGATGTTCCAGTGAGTTTTAGGCTGAATAAACATTTCTGTTATTAAATAAGAAGGCTGAATCTCGTCAAGTTTCAGTCGTTATTAACTTTCAACGAGCAACAGTTTTATTTTGTTTTTCCTGGTCTATTTCACGGTTATTCACGTGCAATTAATATTTATACACGCTGCGCTTGTGTCCTCTCGTGCGCTTATGATTCCTTCTCATAATAAAAAATATATATATATTCGTCTTCTGAGCTTGTTTCTCTTCATTTTTCGGCCCCAGTGTAATTAAATCCGTAATTAAAAATGCTAAAACGTCAGTCAGTATTTAAAGAATAATGGAAAAGAGTCTCTAGGAAGAAGCTCAGAAGACGAAAATTTTTTATTATTATGAGAAGGAATTATAAATGCACAAGAGGATACAAGCGCTGCGTGTATAAATATTCATTGCACGTGAATAACCGTGAAATAGACCAGGCAAAACAAAATAAAACTGTTGCTCGTTGAAAGTTAATAACGACCGAAACTTGACCGAGATTCAGCCTTCTTATCTAATAACAGAAATGTTTATTCAGCCTAAAACTCACTGCAACATCAAAAAGAATTATTATTCTAACGGCAATCAGTTTAAGAGAGAAAACTGTAAGGGCAATTTAGAAATATTTCTATTTATGCAAATTACGAACTTTTTGGCTGATTTGTGCTGCATTTTAGCAGTTTTTAAATATAAATATCTTAAAATCGCAGCCACCTAGAAACCTCACTGTACATTAAGAATATTTTGATATCATAAAAGATCCTTCTACTGAAAAGAGAAAGTGTTAAGTTTTATCTTTCTTGAAATATTGGAGAAAATTGCAGGAATGACCAAAATCAGCCCGTAAAAAATGAATCATGATTTACATGAAAACGCTCTTACAGATTTTTCCCTAATTTCGCATACAAGTTGTGTAGGTTGAGTAGTTCAAATAGTTCAAGTTTCGTCGTAAAGTGTCTGACTAGTTTTCGAGATATTCGACATTATTTAAAATGAGGGGTTGTCCATTACCGTTGCTATGGTGACAGCTGTTGCTAGGAAACCAGCGAGAAATTAAACTTTGATCATATGTTGGAAAGGTGGTGTAGTATTAAGGAAATCGAAGTTTACCTTCTATGTAAAATTTGGACTTCAAAATGTACACTCCAAGGCCAAAAAAACTGTTGCGAGCCTCCTTAATTCTTTGTAAGCTGAAGTTCTAGAACAGTTTTTCAGATTTTTAGTTGCGTCTCTTGAGGTTACTGTGTGAGGCCATTTTTGGCTCAGAAAGGTGTTTAAAAATGAGCTTGGTATGACTTTAAAAAAATAAAGAACTACAAAGTCAGTTTATTTGCATTGTTAAGTTTTTTGTCTTTTCTTGACGGAAACAGGAGCATCCTGAGGAACTCGGAAAACTAATTCCTCCTAATCAGCCTCTGCCTGTTCTTCCTCTTCAAGTTATTTTGGATAACAACACGGCCTTGTCCTATTTTATAGGTAAGATTATCTTACTTGCTGTGTCACTTATTCAAAGCGTTTTCAAAGAACCAAAAGGTGGAATAGGCCATTTCCAAGTTACCTTTAGCCTCTTGTTGAAAGCTAGGCCTGCTGCACAGCCTAATGAGTTTTCATCGACGTGCAAATGAACTCATATAAAACGGTTGTGCACCGGGCCTCGCTTTGAAGAAGAGGCCAAAGGCAATTCAGGAATAGCCTGTAGAATGTGGACAAGTTAAAACACTGATCCATAAATTAATTCAAGATTTTTGGATGTATCAACCAGACTTGTATAAATTAGCACTTTGCCAGGTCAGGTGTTGTTTAACACGAAAATGGCAGCAAGCACCTGATGCCGCAGCTAATGAGGCAAGCTAACCACTAGCCACCATCAAAGGCTGTGTATTTCTGTTGACTGATTGATCTAATTGTACCAATAATTACTCACTAGAACAATTATTAGAGTGAATTCCGGTTTTAAACGTGAATTAGTTGTGTGTTATATTCTAATATGCTGTGGCCGTGAAGGTAAGATAGACGTGACATTTGACAATTTTATTACGAATTACAAAATGAGTTCAATTGTTTAAAATATATCAGCAGCATTTGTAAGTGTGTACAAAGTCAAACCAAGAAGTGTTAATTCAAGCATTTATTATTAGCATGCACAAAACGACTGGCAGAGCACTGGCATGTCGGGGCAGAAAAATTACAGACTTCTTATCCGGTGTTGGGAGGGGGGGGGATTTTTCTGTTTTTGTTCATTTAAAGGAGAAACCAAAGTACATTCTACTGTAAACAAGCAAGAGAAATAAAAGTCATTCGTATGGAATTGGAGTTTTGCGATTCACACATCTATTGTTTTTTTATTTTGTTTTATTATCACAGCTCATTAGAATATAACGTAGCTCATTAGCATAGAAAACCGGGTTATACGAATTCACTCTGCTGTGTTCGCGATAGGATACTGGTTTGTTACTCTAATTGGCTTTATTTTAAGGTAGCTCAAGTTTTTCTTTTATACTACTCACGCCCCTTCAAACAACTTGTATGACGAAATATAATGCAAATAGCTCCAAAGAAAATTATGTCTTGAAGCTAAATGATAAATTTTCTTAAGGAGAAATTCTTCATTTTAGCCGTCTGTTCCATTTTTTATGCTTAGAGTTAGCATTCTCCCTCATCAGTATCAATCACATTTTAAAGTAAGTGGTGTCTTCACTCTCATTATCACAGGATTTCCTGAGTTGCATCTTATTTGTTCACTCCTTTGTTTCAGAGTTTATGAACAGTGTCAATGGCCAAGTATATCTTTATTTCTGGTTGGCAGTTGAGGTACGTGAATGTACATCGTATCACTTTTTTGCTAACAGTTAATGTAGACATATGAGAGAGGTGTTTTTAAGGTACTTGGTATGAAGTAGATTTCCTGTAAATAAGAGGAAGGCATGAATGTGTAGTATATATGGCACAAGAGAATTTTGTGTACAGTTTTGAGTTTTTGTTTCTCTTTTTTGCTAGAGTTATCGAGTTACTGCTGAGCAGCAGCTGTCATTTACCTTGGAGCGTCAACTGCTTCTGGGAAGCAATGGCGGAGATTCTGTAAGCCATTGAAAGTTACATTGTCGTTATTATTATTATTATTATTATTATTATTATTATTATTATTATTATTATTATTACTTCTATTATTTCTAGCCATTCAATTGATAAGTTGGAATTTAATCTTTCAGTTTTTAATGTGAAAAACTTTCTCTCATTTCATTCAAAGTAAAGATGTAATTTTTGTGGCCCCGTTCTTCAACTGGAGAAAGGCACTAGGCTTTATACGCATCGTCATTGTCACATTGCCAGTTCTTCAACTGGAGAAGGTCATAATGCCGACAATGACGATGCGTAAAAACGCTGATTTTGTTTAGCAGGAGGACCTTGACATTGCCGAAGCCGATGCTCAAGTGCTGCGATTGGCTGCTCAAAATATCTTTGACCAATACCTTTCAGAAACGGTACTGTAGTGGCTTTCCCTACATAAATAGAGTGTACATTAAAACTCTACTTTGACGTTTCTGCATAACCTAGAGGCTACGTTCTGATCGCTTTGCGACAACGTTTTCAGTGCTTGGCAATTGCTTTTATTTAATTGTTATAATAAAGTGTAAGGTAGACATATAGTGCAGAATTAAACACTGTAAAATAGAAAGGTTCAGAGGGTGTTCTTGCCGTAAGGTTGTTAAGACCATCCAAGCAATCATTTTAATTCCTTGTGCAATGTGTTTTCAATTAAACGCTATTTCATCTGCACCATCGCATATAGATCAAACCCCTTGTAACAAGTTATTATTGCTACGATCAGCATTATCATTCCTGTCGTGACGTTTTGTAACTTTTTATTCCATATCGTTGTCATTTTAGATTTTCTCGTTGATCTGAAAAATCTGTAAAAGTGTTTCTTGTTGTCACCCAAAACATAATATAAAGTGGTGTTGCAAGTTTCGTTAACCACACTTATCACGTGCAGGCTGATCCCAGAGTTGTGTTGTCAAAGGAACTTCCCAAGAAAATTTTCAAACGGATTGCACAAGAGGATCCATCACCAAGCTGCTTTGATGATGTTCAGGGACAGGTAGGATATAAAATATGTCTATTTCGCCAAGGTGTGGAAAGCTAATTCCTATTTCATTTCATTTTGCTTGCAGTAAGTTAGGACTTTTCACCTGAGTTTACAAAATAGCCGTGTCTGTAAAACCGCATCTGTGGCAACATTGTACCACGTTATAGTTTAGTTTCTTTTACAACCATTTGAACAAGCCATGTTTGTGCTAAAAGTAGCCGTTCCATTAGAAAGCTAACATCACAACCAAGCATCTTACCAGACTCTAGGAATAACTGATTTCGAATAGATAATTGTGTATTTATTTGATGGTGTTGTAGGTGTATGAAATCCTCCAAGAAGAGTCGTTTTATGGGGCTTTTCTCAAAAGCCAAGCTTACTTAAGGTGGGTTGCAGTAGGTCAATTTATCTGAAAGGAAATTCGAATGGTGCGTTTCATCGAAATTTTGGTACAGTGGAATTTGTATTTAATGGTCACCCTTGCTTGGTGAATGGGAGACTGGGTTGAGTGGTTTACGACATGTCATCGAAAGTGGAGGAAGATCCGCACAAGACCAATCGGCCGCAAAGCGCTTTGTACCGATTTTGTCCTCTCTTTATGTGCTGTGAAAAGGAACGACAACATTTTTTTATGAGATGACCGCTTAATGCAGATGGAACAACTGTAGTAAATTGACATTAGGGTTTGCAATTCAGTCTCTTAAATAGACAGGAATTTGTGCCTTTTACAACTGAAAATGCATGACACAACAATCCCCAGACGTACCCAGCAAATTCAGATATGCTCAGGCCATGTTGTTTGGAGGCGAACCCTTGGCGCAAGGGCTGGAATTGTGGTGTGATCCTATTGATAGGATTGTAGAACCTGTCTTAAATGCTCTTTAAAAGTCATTTCTGTACTCCATTTCCAATGAGTGCGTCCAAGTTAATAAACCACTTTTTACTTATAGATGCCTGCTGGATTTAGAGATACCTTTGGAAAAATCAGGTATTACTTTATTTTAAAACATTTTTTTTGGGGGGGGGGGGCGGGGGGATCAACCCAGGTTCTTTTTGCGCATACAGACAATGAAATATGAGGGAAAAGCTTTGGTAGTTGAAAATGCGTTTCTTTATCTAGTTTATAAGGCGGAACCCATTCAAATGAGGTTTGAGTGAGAACTGTCCAATATCAGATAGTTGTAATTGGACTTGTGTGACTGACATGATGACGTCTGAACCAATTAGGCATAATCATACAAAAATGAAAAAAAATCCTTAGAGAATAATTAGTGGGTCATCCTGAATCGTACAACTGTGGAACATTTTTTAAAGATCTCTTTCATGGTTATATGGTTTTCCTATTCGTTTGAGGGCTACGCAGCCATTTTCCAGGAGCCATACGTTATGGCTTTTGGTCAATTTTAAATATTTTTTTCCCTCGATATCGCATAAACTGGACCTCAGGAACGGTAAATTGGTTATTGTTTTTGCTTCCTTTCAGATGACCTTGAAACTGCCTCCAGTGCAGATGATGGTGAGTTGATTAATGATGCCTCAAATGTCAAGAATGCAGCGGTAACATGGTCAAAAGGCAGTCGAGCTTGGAGAACAGGGCGAAAGAACAGGGAAAGGCTACCAGCTTACGTACATAGTGTAGCAACTTAATTTCTAGTCCTCAAAAATATTTCTAGGATTGTGAGTTGTAGTCCGTTCTCCTCATTTAATTTTGTTTGATTTTAGATGACGTTGCCAGCATTGACAGCGAGTTGTCTCAAGCAGAGGTAATCAACTCTGTTCTTACTTTTTCGTCCTCTGCCGTCTACTCACCTTCACCGTCAAACTACTTGCTTCGACTCTCATTTCAGCTCACTGTGTTTAGTTGTGCAGTTGTTTTCTTTCACTTTAGGATAATTTTATCCCAAAAATATCATTTTGAAAACTCTGAACAGTGCGTTGTCTTTTGTTTGTGAGTGTACAAGTTAGATGCGTTTTTCTTTGTTTATATTTTTTATTAGGATATCGCCCCAGCCGTTAAGCTGTGGACCCCTGATGATGATCTAAGGCTCAACGCTACTATTACCGAGATTGGTATTACTGTCTTCAATTTTAAAGTACCACTCTGACTGTTTTAGTTTTACGCGATGCCCCTAAATCACTTTATTAACGGGGTTTAGAACTGGTAAAATCGTGCGAAATTAGCGAGGAATAATATTATTTTGGCGGGTAACATTTTCGTGATACACGGTAACATACAAGAGCTGAGAAAGTAAAAAGCTTTCCGTCCACAAAATAAGAGTTCACGTGGCAATACCACGTGACGGAAAAGAGGGTAGGGTACATTAGCACCCTTCAGTTCTGTAATGCCTTCAGTGAAAATGGCCTTTCTGTGTCGAACAAGTTTTTGCCAGCCCGTAACGATGTACATAAAAACGAAAGTTAACGTTACGCGTCAGGGTCGATTAGGGCATTCCATATATTACCTATTTTCTTTTAGGCTCATGTAAAGACACTGGCAAGACATATGCGTTATACTCCATCAATGTGTATCGCACAAGCTCGGAGGGAACAAAGTCTTGGAAAGTTCTTAGACGATACAGTGATTTTGATGATTTACACTTGCACCTCAAGGAAAAGGTACCCGCTTGTGTGAAGTATTTTTTAACAATTGTCAGCCATTTTCCTCCGTTGTACTCATCACTGATTACCACATGTGCGATGATGTTGGCTGAAGGACTGATCCTTGGTTTTATTATCACTGCAGTTTGGTTCAATCTCTGCTCTTCTTCTTCCTGGAAAAAGAACGTTTCACAACTTGGACAAGAAATTTCTTGAGAAAAGGCGACTTGCATTAGACTCATACCTTCAGGTTAGATTTGGCTCATTTTTATACAGCGTAGTTTTTGCTATCAATATTGTAACTGATCGCTAAAACGTATTAGTTTAATACAGGTAACATGTTGGAAAGAAAGAAAGATGGTAAATTCTAAGCTCGGTCATGAAATTATAAAGATTTTAATACTCAAAACGTTACAAGCGTGGGATAAAGGAAAAAATTCGAGTCCCCGACAAGTCACAAAATAATGAAATTGTTCCCCGCTCGTGACATGGTGCATGTTACCGTCTATCTTTCTTTCTCTATCGACACACAGAACGCCTTCGACAGTGCTGTTCCTAGCAATATGAAGGACGTGCGTCACCATGACCTTAGTAATTATGGCCTAGCTCGGCATGAGTCTCCCAGTAGCTCAGTGGCTGGAACGTCCGATCAGTTTACGGAAGGTCATAAATTCGATTTCCGTCGGGGACTGAGTTTTTTTTCTTTGTCTCAGGCTAGTGACAAGCTGAATATTATATTTCTGTTGTCTAACGTGGTATTCTTGCACCAATCACAAACATAGTAATATAGCTTATAACATAGTATAGCTTGATTCTTTTGTTTAATGTTATCTATATTTTGTTCATTGCAGAGCCTTTTGTCCACAGAAATTCTTGGCGAGCATCCGGGTATGTTTGAAATAGTAAACAATTTTCTATTACCTGGTCCGTATGCTCGTGAGAAGGGGCAGTTCGCCAGAAAGGTGAGTTGGCAACCTCTTAACCAGTTTTCCTCGGATTTGCACCCTGGCAGCGAGTGCTATTGTTGTGTTAATGATTTGTGGGTACCCTGTGCTGTGTTGCTTCTGACAGGTCGATACTCTAGTTGCTCCCATTCGCCACGTGTCCCACGCAATCAAGACCGTACCGGATAGCTTATCAGGAGGGGTACAAAAGATTTTCACCAAGGTACAGTTCAATCCACTTGTCTTGGAGTGTAAAGTGAGTAATGTGTGTTTCTAAACACACATTACGATAATAAAAAAAAAACGAGATAATTAAACGCGATAACTAAAATTATCGCGTCTGATTGTGAGCTGGGCGAGTCCTTAGTATTCAGCACTGTTTAGTAAAAGTTAGGTTTTCTGCATCTATATCGTCTATGCGCTCTGCCTCGAGAACAGTGTTTTCACATTTAAACTTGCTCTTTTAACAATGTTTGAGTTGTATATTTGTTATATTTTGACATTTTTACATCAGCCTGGACAGAGACGTGACTTGAAGGAAGACGCCCGACATTTGTACGCCGATATTGACCCCGAGGTAAAAACCTGTGCATACGAGCACATTTTGAGTTTAAAGTTAAATGCTTCTTTGCCTTGTTGCTTTTGCCTCTCTCAGGCATCGTGTATGTGTTTTGCAGGAGGATGATAATATTCCCCTCAGAATCTTGTTGTTGCTCATGGATGAAATATTTGACCTTAAGCACAGGTAGGAAACGCAGCGAGATTCATAAAATAACTCACTGTGTTATTGTGGAGCCTGTCCTTTGGTGCAAACGTGTTGCTGTACATTGTCTTTTTCCAGAAATCTGTGGCTAAGGCGACGTATCGTCGTTTTACTGAGGCAAATTATCAAGACCACTTATGGAGACAGAATCAATCGGTAAGAGTTTTAAACTTGGTTGGTGTTGGATTGTTAAGTCGCCTTTATTGACCCTCGCAGGATTTTGAAGCTCTAATAAAGAACATGAATACATCAGAACGTTGCAATCTGACCGAGGGTAAACGTTTTTTAACCTGTATACATGACAATTCAAACCTTGTTCATTTTCAGAAAAATCGTCGACTATGTAAACTACATGACGTCAGCAGAGCAGATAGCAGAATATGTCAAGTTGTTTAGGTGAGTCATTTCCTATTTTTAGTTATTATTATTATTATCATTACTTTTTTTCTTTGTACGATGTGCAAAATGTAATGGTTATTTCTTTTCTTTGTTTCAGAGATTCATTCTGGCCCGGCGGAGTTTTAGCCGAATCTCATCCTGACAGAAAAAAAGACGTAAAGGTTCGAACACGAGTGGCTGCTAAAACGAAGATGTTCGGCAGTATACCAGGTAAACTGTCATGCAAAGCGTTTTCTCTGGAGAGGAATTCCCCGACTCCCCCTAGTTTTTACCCCCCCCCCCCCCTCTTCAGTTAAACGCTTTACGTTTAACACGTGCTAGATTTCTTTACTTCAACACGGTGACATTTTCTCATACGTCCTACTGGTAGAACATGTTTAATACTGACACCAGATACTTGGAATGCAACCAAAAAGCGATCTGTATAAACTGAAGATCAATTCAATTTTGGTTGGTATTTGCATTGAACTTTCACTTGGTTTTTCCCTTACTTAGGGAGCACCAATGAAGCGTTGTGTAATCACTCTCATCATTTCAATCCTTCAACATGGCCGCCAATAACTTTTGTGACGTTACCTGCACACTCGCACATCGGTGTGCATTTTCTGAGCACCTTTTATAATCCGAGAAAACCAGGGTGGCTAATGATGCGATAGTTGAGCATCTATATTATTTTATGAGTTTGCTTTTTTTTTTATAATTTTCGTGTTATGCAGCAGCATTGTTTGTTGTTTGTTTGTTTGTTTTCTCGCTTAGTGTTGTCCACGTGTATGATGTGTGATGTGCTTCTTTTTTGTTTTTCCTCAGAGGAACTGAAGCGCTTTCTTGGCTCAGAGGTGACCATGGCGGGAGTTTGTCGGTAAAGTTTTTGCATGATTTTGAAAAAGGCAATTTCCACTTCTTGTTTCTGTCTTATTGATACCTGTGTAATACATCTCGCAACTTTTTCCCTTGGCAGAGTGTTCGACACTTTTCAGTACAGCAGTTTAAACAAGCGTCTTCTGTATGTCCTGTGGGAAGGAATTCTAGAGTTACTCTTTCCTGATAACAAGTTTAATGACATCTTTCTCAAAATTCATGCAAAACCAAAGACGTGATGTCATTCCAAAGAGCTGTTGGAGAAGCGGATGAGAGGAGCATGGGGCCAAGGGTATGGTTCGGTTATTCGCATCAAGCTGTTGTGCTGTGTTTCTCGGGTTTTGAGAGAAACAGTCTGAAGGGATAACTGATCCTCTTGTGTAACTGACCCTTGGATGTGCGTTGATACAAGTAACAAGAATATCAAGCCAAGGAACTGAGTTACCATCTTTAATGCTAACATGTTACAAGAATGGTTTCACATATGAAAAAGACTGGTATTTAGACTGTGCCAGCAACAGTCAAAATATATTCCTAAATCGTGCAGTTTTGGCAGTGTAAGACTTATACTGATCTTATGTTCTCGAGTGTACATATAACATGTTCGGTTACTGTTTGACATAACCGTGTTTACGCCGGCGGTGGTACCACGGTAACTGGTATGTGCGCATGGTCAATACAGTACTGGCTTACACTGCCTAATATGGTGCGGCGTATTGTTCCAAGTCCCCTTGATCCCATGACAACCAGAAAGGCATTCTTTTCCTTGACCAATTTGCAAATCACTTCCCCTGGTTTTCCTTTTGTTTCTATAAAGACTGAATACTTGGCCTGAAAATAAAACAAGACTATGTCAGCAGTTACTATACGAGTGAATGTCCGTTGATGAGTGCCGACTGTGCTTAAAAGTGTTCTAAGAAAGTGATCTAGTGTGCTTAGCTTGAGGGTTTGTGCTATTAGATTGTGGTAAAAAGAATCCCGCAAGGGTTCTTGTGTCCGCTCCACAAACTAGTACAATTACAACACCTAGGAGATAATAATAGTAATAACAGCAGTACACATAAATGAACTTCTATTGTACCATTTTGCCGTTACATAAAACTGATAGAAACTAAAAAGTATTTTTAAAAAGTTTCAATAAAATTATTTATTAAAAAATAATTATTATAAATACTAGTTTAAAAAGCTATTAAATATCTTTTTAAAGAGGCAAGCTTTTAGTTTGATCTTAAAAGTATTTTTTGGAGCACTGTACCTTAAGGAGGCTCGCAACAGTTTTTTTGGCCTTGGAGTGTACATTTTGAAGTCAAAATTTCACATAGAAGGTAAACTTCGATTTCCTTAATACTACACCACCTTTCCAACATGATCAAAGTTTAATTTCTCGCTGGTTTCCTAGCAACAGCTGTCACCATAGCAACGGTAATGGACAACCCCTCATTTTAAATAATGTCGAATATCTCGAAACCTAGTCAGACACTTTATGACGAAACTTGAACTATTTGAACTACTCAACCTACACAACTTGTACGCGAAATTAGGGAAAAATCTGTAAGAGCGTTTTCATGTAAATCATGATTCATTTTTTACGGGCTGATTTTGGTCATTCCTGCAATTTTCTCCAATATTTCAAGAAAGATAAAACTTAACACTTTCTCTTTTCAGTTGAAGGATCTTTTATGATATCAAAATATTCTTAATGTACAGTGAGGTTTCTAGGTGGCTGCGATTTTAAGATATTTATATTTAAAAACTGCTAAAATGCAGCACAAATCAGCCAAAAAGTTCGTAATTTGCATAAATAGAAATATTTCTAAATTGCCCTTACAGTTTTCTCTCTTAAACTGATTGCCGTTAGAATAATAATTCTTTTTGATGTTGCAGTGAGTTTTAGGTTGAATAAACATTTCTGTTATTAGATAAGAAGGCTGAATCTCCGTCAAGTTTCGGTCGTTATTAACTTTCAACGAGCAACAGTATTTTGTTTTGCCTGGTCTATTTCACGGTTATTCACGTGCAATGAATATTTATACACGCTGCGCTTGTGTCCTCTCGTACATTTATAATTCCTTCTCATAATAAAAAAAAATTTTCGTCTTCTGAGCTTCTTCCTGGAGACTCTTTTCCATTATTCTTTAAATACTGACTGACGTTTTAGCATTTTTAATTACGGATTTAATTACACTGGGGCCGAAAAATGAAGAGAAACAAGCTCAGAAGACGAATATATATATATTTTTTATTATGAGAAGGAATCATAAGCGCACGAGAGGACACGAGCGCAGCGTGTATAAATATTAATTGCACGTGAATAACCGTGAAATAGACCAGGAAAAACAAAATAAAACTGTTGCTCTTTGAAAGTTAATAACGACTGAAACTTGACGAGATTCAGCCTTCTTATTTAATAACAGAAATGTTTATTCAGCCTAAAACTCACTGGAACATCAAAAAGAATTGTCATTCTAACGGCAATCAATTTAAGAGAAAATTCTGTAAGGGCAGTTTAGAAATATTTCTATTTATGCAAATTACGAACTTTTTGGCTGAATTGTGCTGCATTTTAGCAGTTTTTAAATATAAATATCTTAAAATCGCAGCCACCTAGGAAGCTCAATGTACATTAAGAATATTTTGATATCATAAAAGATGCTTCAACTGAAAAGAGAGTAGTATAGTGGGCCACTTTGGGTCATTGAATGGAAAAGGCCTACCCCCCCAATTTTTTAAACCAATGAGAGACTCGTGCCATTCCTTTTTATCATGTGATCCCGGTCAAAGGAATGGACCAATGAGAGAAGGGGTCAAAGGTCATCCAAGATGGCGGCTGCTGGTGGGAGTGTGTTTTGGGATGGGAGACCGCTGACCAGGGATGAAAAAAGGATCGCGGGCTCATCCAAGATGGCGGCTGCTGGTGGGAGTGTGTTTTGGGGGAAAACCGCGGACCGACTGGGAAAAAAGGATCGCGGGCGCAGAAGACAAGAAAAGAGACGGGTTGAGCTTTGTGTCTTTCTTTTTTAATAACAAGTTGATATACAAGGATGGTGTTTTGGGTGGTGAAGAAAAAAAAAATGTCACGAAGGATTATCTTCGGTGCCACAGAGACCGCAACAATGTTCGTCGGGTGGGATAACACAGCCTGCGTCTTTACAACGTTGACAGGTGACACTGCCCCAAGTGGTATCCCAAGGGGTGGGTTTCCAAGTGGTATCGGTATTGACGGGTAAGACTTGTTGACAAATCTTGCAGGGGTCTCGAATATCGTCTCGCTCACACCAATGAAAAGAAGGGAAGTTGGGTTCGGCGTCCTGCTCTTTTTTCTTGGGAAGATTGTGTTCGAGACCTTGAAACCATCGATCGAGTGTGCGTTGTTTGACTTGAAGATCTTTATCTTGTTCTTGGTAATCGCGCGGGTAAGAACAGCCTGGATGAAAATGTCCTTTGCACCAGGCTTTGACAAAGGCGTGGGTGTCGATGGAGGTTTTGGGTGAATTGTTACAGAGGAGAAGTCCTTCGGTGGTTCGCCGTTGTTGAAGGATGGCATCGATATTCAAGGGGACAAAATGTTGGTAGATGGTACATGGAACGGTGGGATTTTCTTGATGATAACGGGAATGGGCCAAGACGACTTCTCCTTTGTATTTTTTCTTGCCGATGGTTTGCGTGGGATGATAATTGAGGGGCATTTCTTCAAGGAGGAGATCCATTTTGTTGCCGAGATTCAGATTGCGTATAATGCGTCGGACTTCATTGGCTAGGTCCTCCATGCTGGGTCGGATAAGAAATGACTGAAGATAACGGTTGGCGTTGACTTTTTCTAGAGAGCAGAAGTCCTTCGGTGTGTCGACGTTTGATTGTTTAGGGGTGGGTCTTTTCCATCCCAAATTCCTATCAAACTCGAGGGGGTAGGCCTTTTCCATACAAAGTCCCATCGCTTTGTGACGTCATCAGAATGGAATGTGGGGGGGTGGGCCTTTTCGATACAAAGTCCCATAGTGACACCCCTTACTACTAAGAAGTGATGATCAGAAGTGATGACGTCATCAGAATGGAATGTTGTTGGAAATGAAGAGTTCACGTGTTTTTGTTTGGAAAACCGCTGACCGGTCTAGGAAAAGGAGATCGCGGGCTCAGATCAGCAAAGAGAGGACATTTCGTGACGCTTACATGACGTAGGGGAATCACCCTCTGGCTAGGGTGGGAAACCGCTGACCAGTTGGTTGAAAAAAGGGGATCGCGGGCTCAAAGGGTTGGGGTTCATACAGAGGTTTGATACCGATCGGATTTTTGTCGATACCGAGGTTCGATACCCCTCTCTTTTTTCCGATCCCGATTCGATGAGATGGTGGTGTTGGTGGGCAGCAGCAGCAGCGGCGGCGGCGGCGGCGGCGGCGGCGGCGGCGGCGGGCGCGCGCGCGCGGGGAATCGGCGGCCGCGGCGCGCGCTTGGCGCACGCTGTGGGGGAAACCGGATCGATCGAGTTCGGCTCGGTTTGAAAAACAAAAATCCCTTTTTTAAAAAACAAAACAAAAGAGAGTTGATTGATTTTATTTGGATGACACAGGTTTTTTTTTTATTCATGTCAAGGTAGCCTGTGGACTCTGTCATGATCCTTCTTTTCTTCCCCTGGAGTTCTGTGTTGTTGTGAAGGAAACAAAATGATCACCAAGCTGTCAACAGATTGCTTGCTTGCTTGCTTCACGTTCATTGAAATTGACTGGTGAAGGCTTCTTCTTCTTGTTTGTCATGGGCCAGAATAGTTTTGACGGTTTCGGTAATATCGTCCCACCAGTTCTAGTGCTGATAAAGATGGTTTCAAGCTTGAGACTGGATCCATTGGTAAAACAAATAGGTTTCTTGTTTGGGACAATGGTGGGTGGGTTTCGCGTGACGACCGCAGGTTAATCCTACATCAAACCCCATGGCGATGAGTTTCTCGACTTTAGGACATCCAAAGTCTTCCAAGTTAATGCAAGGAATCTGTAGCTCGTTTAGTAGATTCTTTTCCAAATATCCTCCCTTGTAAGCTACCATGTATTGGTGTTGCGTTCTGCAACGATGATAGGCTGACTCGATCATGGTTTTGACCAGATGTTGAGGTAAGGCTTTTTCTTGCTTGCTCGATTCAAAGCGTAAGCCGTGAATATGATGGTAGATATAGTTGACCGTTTTACGATCTCGCTTTTCCAACGAGAGGTAAGGCAACTTGTTTTCCAAGAACCAGCTGAAACTCCCGTGCTGTAAACTGTAAACACCCATTTCCCTTACAATAAACGGTTGATGGTTCACTTGATACCCATCCAAATCGACAATCATACAGATTTGTTCCATGTTGTCTTCTGTCTAAAACAGAATTGATTTGGTTTAACTGTCACCCTAAATAGGTACAGACTTGCCCCATGACGTCATAACCGTCTTTGTCGGTAGATTGCTTGTCGGAACATGTCGAAACATACCCGTTGACGTCACAATCCACACCCACCTTGTTTTGTATATAGAAATTTTATTGCGCGCCTTTTCTAAAGGGAACGATCAAAGATGGCCGGTTGTTTTCTCTATCTCTCGTCAAGTTTTAAGGATTGGTTTCTTTACAAGACACACTTGTACCTGTGTAAGCAGTTGTATGAACCTACTGACTTACCGGAACCGACAGACGATCCTTTACAGGCGATTGAACTCTGTCAAGGGAATATCGGGCGTTGGATCGTGTTTATGGTCTGGTTGGAAACCTGTCCGAGCGCGTTTCCTTGTTTTTAAGGAGCCTTGGGAGGTCAAGGTCCTTACATAGGTATAAAAAAGGCAACCATGGGCTATTTTGTTGTCACCATGAGTTTCTACATCACCCTCCTCAGTGATCAAGCGCAAGGCACGGGTCAAAAATTTACTGCCAGACTTCCTCATTCACACTATCTGGTAGAAGATGATTGGGAAGCGGCCTTGGTGCATATCTCACACCCTGGTTTTAATCAACAATTGGGAGATCAAACCAAGCAGAATTGGACGCAAGAAGATAGTCAAAAACACTGGATGAAAACAGATATCAGATACATACCAAAACGCGGCGATGGAACGGCTCCCATTCAAGTCACCAAACAAATCCATTTACCGCCAGGGTATTACCACAATTTGAAAGAAGCATGGATCGCCATCGGTTACGAAATGGAAAAACAACACATGGAAGTCATGATGGATATAGCCAAAATGGACGTGGACGATCAGGCTAAACGACGAGAACTAGCCGCTCTCAACCTGGCTCAACCCTACGTGAAAATCACCAATGCCGGCATTGCCTCCGAATTAGATTCCTTGTATGTACTCATTCCAGCCAACATGCAATTTGAAATGGAATGGAAATTCGCTCAACTGATGGGACTGGTGAAAGATGGAATGCCGACGCAACAAATTGTCCAAGACAAAAATTATCTGGTCAAACATATTGTGGATTACAACGATCGTCATAAATGGGAACCAACCACCGGTCCTGTCAACAAATATCCACCTCGTGGCATTGTCTCCGTCAGCTTTACCCACCCCGATTTCGATTATTACTTCTTCTTGGGGCCGAATCTGAGTCGACAACCTTTTCCCAGTACGCCCACGGTCAAACCACAAGAAGGACAACAACAACTCATGATTTACACCGATCTCGTCGCACAGAGCATTGTGGGAAATCAACAAAAAGGGTTTTTACGTACCATGGATGCCGGCAATACCGATCATCAGTTTGATACCACGCAACGGATGTATTTTCCTCTTGGTAAAACGATCTTTGACAGCATTGCCATTGACATTCAAACAGCCAATGGACAGCCTGCTCCTTTCAAACAAGGCAACACCATCCTCACTCTTCAACTCTCCAGAAAAAGTCAACGGACATAAAAACAGGACGTGGTTGTTTACATGGGGTCCCCCAGGAGGGGGACCCCCCTCCCCCTCTCTGAGGTCCCATCAGGCCTAGCGGGGAACGACGAGAGACCATAAAAACAGAGGGTGCGCCTGGCTGGAGCATCTTATCATGACCACGAGAAATTATTGAAAGAGTTTGAAACGTGTCCAAAACAAGAGTCTTGCTGAACAATTAGAGAAGAGAGAGCAGCGGGGAGGTGTGTGACTTTTTAAAGCACATGAATGACAAATGGGAACAATTGAGATGTGGACGATCCGTTTGATTTGGATGATTCTGTTTCTTGAACAAAAAAAAAAAAGACAGGTGCAGACATTTTCATTTTGTTTTATTTTCTCCCAAAAGAACACAACATGGGCTGTAACATGAGGTGATTAAAACAATTACAATTTTAAACGTTTCTTGGCTTGCATGATTTTTTTGACCACGCGTTCCGTCTTGGTTTTCTTGCCGGGTAACCGATCAATGGCTTGGATCATCTTGGTATCGGCTTTCCATTTATCTTGCAAATTCTTGGCACGGCTGTAATCAATGTCATGTTGTTTGGCGATCTGGTCCAAGCGATTGATCCCGGGATCCCCACGTTTCAGACGTTTGGCTAAATGTGTCCCGGGTCCCATGTACTGATAGCCAGGCCAATGAAATTCTTTGCCGGTTTTAGCGATCCATTTTTGGACATCCACCGCCCCACCGGATTGGCGGCGTTTCCGTTTGACGCCCCGTCTCCTCCTCTGGGTGGGCATCTTTTTACTCACTGTCGTAATCCAATCGACGTCGTAACTTTTTACCTCGGTGCCAATCTTCCCAACCGGGTAAGGGTTTTAATGCTTGCACTTCACGTGAGACGCCTTTGCCTTTACCTTTGCCTTTGCGACTGTCGGCTAACTTTTTTTCCAAGGTCTTGCGCTGTTCTCGAATGGCTTCTAAACGCGATTGTAGATCCCCTCGACTGGTGGATGGGCTCCCTTTCTTGACAATTTTACCAGTGGTGGCTGCTCCTTTGCCTTTCTTGGTGGCAGGGGTAATGGGTGGTTTGGGGGTGGACGGGCTGCCTTTTATCATGCGCTTCAACCATTGTTCCACGGGTCCCGTCACCAAATCCCCGGCTTCTTCTTCTTCCTCCCCTGGCGGTGCACCCGGGGCACCAACCCCCACCCCGCCAGGAAATTGACGGATGCGTTTGGTTAACTTGGTTAATTCTTGACTCATCGGTTTGATTTGAGCATTGACCACGGCGGGGGGTAATTCGGGATTGGCTAACAAGACATGTTTTTTGGCGGCGAGCGTCGCGGCTTTGTTCAACAAGGCATTTTCGGTGAGTTCTCCTTTGTAATATTGAATGAGTTGTTCCAAGTCCTTGTGGGGAATCATGTACACCTCGTCCATCGTTGACTACAGTCAGAGCAAAGTTCCCCGTCTTCCACTGCACGACAGCTCTCACAAAGACGGGATCTCAACATATGTTGGTACTCTCGATACAACAGGTGATATTTATGCTTCCAATAAGAACAGGCGTCTTTCCACTGGTCGGTGGCCCGATTGGCCTCTTGTAACAGGGTGATCCATGTGGCCAGGGTTAACGGGTCGGTCGAGCACATTGACATAACACGTGATGTAGTCCTTGAAATAACCCGCGTCCTTTTTGTTGGACCAACCACTGACGACGTTTTTTGACGGAATGTTGACGACGTCCCAAATCCCGTAGCACCTTTTTATAGGGTTGAAGTTTGGCCAGGATGGGTGGGGTGACGGGAATCTTGTTTTTTAAGAAGTTTAATACCAGTTCACTCACAGCATTGATTTGATCGGCATTGGCATGTTGTAACAACTCTTGTCGTTTGGAGCCATTGGCTTCTTGTAACATGGACCGTAAAAACGGCAATTGACGTCGAAGACGTTGCATCGTTTACCGAGGACGGCGACGATAGCGTTGGTTGGCTTTTTGAATGGTGCGTTTTATACGTTTATCCGTTTCCAAGGCCACGGCTTTCCCCAATCCCGCCATGGCGGGGACCAATAGATTTAAAAAACCGCCTCGTTGACGACGACGTCGTCGTCGTCGTCTCCTCAAGGATACCATGAGTGCAACAGCACACGTTGAAGGGCTTTGTTTTGTTTGATGGCATCTCGCGTCTCTTTATAGCCTTGACGGGTATTGCGTTTGAAATCTTGCCACCAGCCACGGCCTTGTTGTCTGATTAAACCCCCTCCTCTTTGACGTCGTTTCCTCTTTCTGCGTCGTCGTCGTCGTTGGACGGCCATGGTTCTAAGAGCGTGGGACTGGGAGGGAGCGGCTTTTTATCTATCCAATAGTCTTTGGGTCTCAAGGGACGAGGACATCCGTCCACATAGCATAGGGCTTCCACGGGTTGGTACATAAAATGACGGCGGTAATCTTGTAGACACCGTTTGGGTAACGGAGGGGTGAAATCCACAATGGTATCATCCAACGTTTGCATCTTGATCAAAAACCTTTCCAGGTCCTCGAAAGGAACACCACGCACATAGGTTTTCAATTCGGTCAAGGCTTTGGCATACGTGGTAAACGCAAACCGACTCATGGTCACTTTAAACCGGTATTGTTTAAAATCGTTCCATCCTTTGACCACCGTACCCACGGCCGCCAAACACGCCACCAAAGTACTGTTTTCCAAGAGGGGTCCGGCAATCATGCCCGCTGCCATCAGGAGTAATGCCAAGCCATTGAACAAGGCGTTGACAAACTTGAAATGATTCAGCATTTTCCGATAACACCACCACTGTTTGTGGTAAAAGGCATACAAGGAATCCATGCGTTGCAAAAGTTCCGGTTTGAATTTTTCACCGTGGCTTCTTGACAACGGTCCATTCAGCAAGGATACCACGGTTTTTCTTTTACTTGACATCCTGATCACTGCGACGTTTTTTGATACGTGCGCGTCCATCCCTCGTCTTTTAAGACGTGGCTCAACAAGCGTTGTTGATCGGACGAGGCCGGGTGCAAATCCAACACCAAATACCCATAAGGCCGTGCAGTGGCGTGATGAAACGTCCCTAACGTGTCTTTCCACGTGGTCGGAAACGATTGCAGCATGACGTTGCGTACCCCTAATTGATCCCGGGGGTTCTTGAACGCCACAATGTAATGGGCATTGCGGGATATACTTTTCGCATAGCGACCCACGGGAAACATGTCTTGACACAAGTACAACACCGTCACCCCTTGATGATGTGAATGTTTGGTGAATAAATCCAACACGCGTTTATCGTGACTCCCTTCATCCATTAAATCATCCAAGACCAGGACCCCCTGTCCTTGAGGAAACCATTGCACCAAGGCGTCATGATCGGGAATCCCTTTGTGAAACAGCACCCCTTCATCTTGCATGCCTCGAAATCGATCTTGCCAGGCCCCATAACAATAATGCACTTGAGTCGGCGGGGTGTCAAACAAATCCGGGTTCTCTACCAAGAGTTTTTCCGTAAACACGGTTTTCCCACATCCCGAAGGACCCACCACCAAGATAGAGGAGGGGGTATGAAAACGAAACGGTTTCGCCGTTTGCATGATGATGATACTACCCAGGGGGAAAAAAAGGCACCTTTTTATTGGAGTCGGTGGGACTCGAACCCACGCACAATCCCCCACACCTGTTTTTTTAGGGGATCCAAAGGCTCTACCAACTGAGCTACGACTCCGACACCGTTTTTTCCAACGAACTTGTTTATTTAACCATTCCATTGATGATACGGATGACAACAAAGTTGATACCATCTGGCTTCTTGACCTACAATGAGTTGCTGAAGGCGTTGACCGGCTTGATGGTCATTGCTTACATAATCATGATCGGAAAACTCATTTAAAAATTCTTGCAAGGTCCGGCCACGGGCTTTGGCTTTCAAGTACAACAACGCATAATCGCCACAGGACTTGCTTGAGATGGCTTGGAGGGACTTGCCATTGGTCACCACATACTTCCAATGTTGAACAATCCACGCTCGTAACGGGGCAGCTTGCACGTACGTGTCCAATGGCAAGGCATAACTGTCGAGGACTTCACACACGTTTCCCTCGGTCCACACCGCCAACCAATGTTGTCCGGGTTGATCGTGCGGGTCGGTGTTGACAATGTACCCTTGGCGTTGGGTTTTGACAGGACGCTTGGGTAATCGATCACAGGCCACCGTCCCGTAAAACATCGGTTTCAATTGGGGGTCGTCACGGGCTAAATAATCCAACTGCACATTATTCAAGGCCACGTGTTCCATCTTTTCTTTCTTTAGTGCTGGTAAATGTTGTACAACACGGCTCCGTTGCGGTCAATCTCCAGCAAGTTCTCAAATTCCCCATACACGAGCACGGTTATATTGGTAGTGGGCGCGGCTCCAAATTCCAAGCTGAGTTGTAAATCGCCTGTTTGCTTGGGGTTGAGGGTTTGACTGTCAGCACATCCATTGGCCACATTGTCATACATGTACAAGGTACAATTTTTAGCTTGGCCCCAATCTTCTAGTTCCACCATATTGCCTTTCTTTTTACACCAAGCTCCACTGGCTTGCAGAAAACGGAAGTAGCCTAGATTATCTCGGGTGCCATTGTCATGCACCAACTGCAGGGTTTCATAAGGGTATTCTTCTCCTTTGACAATCTGTTTAATGGAGGTCAGCCCAAATTTCTGAAAGCAGAAGGGATCTCGGGTCACATCGCCATTGAAGGCGCGGCTGTCCACTAACCCCACAATCAATCGGTCAGGCACTCTGTTTTGAAACAGGTTGGGGATATCAAAGCGGACCAGGTTGCCTTGCATGCTGAAGGTCCGGATTTCACTGCGGACGGTGGGGTAGGCAGCCACTTCGCCTTCATTGTGTCTTTTTTCAGACAAACTCTGGTAGATGGCGTCATTCAAACGCAGTTGACAGAGATGAAACCGTAGTTTGACATCGCCTTCCATCAATCGGCCAGCCAGAGCCACGCCATTCAAAAACAGGTTCGGACCATTGAAATGAAATTTCATCTTGATTTCGATGCCAGGCACCAACAGTTTGCCGGTGTGAAACACTTCCAAGTGCGGGGTAAACACCAGACTGTGGGTGACACCTCCAGCATACTTGGCGGTTTCGGCTACCATGGCGGTCAAGGCTCCTTTGTGATTGGCACTGAGATTCCTGTAGTCTGCATGCGGTCCAGCACTGTTGGTATTGTTGTCGGTCCATTGGGGTGGGGAATCCACTTGATTGAACCAGCCTTGGGGTCCCAACACGGTCTTGCCATCTTCTCGGTCATAATTCAGCAAGGTTTCCAGGTAAGCTTTGTAATGATAGGTGTCGGATTGAGGACTGATCAACGTGCCATTCAACTGCAAGTCAATTTGTTTGATGATAGAATGGGCCAGATTGTTGACGGGCCACAATTTTTCATTGGCCACCAAGTCATCGTTTGTACTTTTCTGCAATCTCAATTCCATGGTAAAGTAACTGCGTCCCAAATCCACAAAATCGTCCAAGCCTGGCACAATGAATTCCATGGGATTGATGCCCGTGGTGGTGGGTTGAATGGTGACCATGCGATAGGCATTGATGCTAATGTCGGTCGGCGGCACATTGAAAATCCGTAACGCCGGGTTGATTGTCCCTTCGGAACGTGGGTGAGCCGGTGGGGTTTGCGTACTCACGTCAGGCATGTTTAACGTCGTCGTCGTCGTCGAGTGGTGCCACCCCGTCGTCGTGAGGGGTTTTTATAGCGTCGTGCTAAGCGTTGTCTCAAATCAAACCCGGGCACTCTCATCACCTCGGGACTCAACCAGCCTCCACGTTGTCGTCGCATGAGTTTCCAAAAAGGATACAGTCCTCCCCATTGAGACAAACCCCGATCACTACGGATCCGTCGAGGTCGCGAAGGCACGGGCTCCATGTTCACACTCCAAAAATATCCCGCGCTCGTTTCACTTGTTTGGGAAACAAAGCACTGGCCACCCGCACGGCTTCTTTCACGTTCTTCTGATTCAACGCTTTCTTGGCTTGTTTGGTAATTTCTTTTTTAAGGACGTCTTCGGCTTTGCGTTTGATCCCGCGTGTCAAACCCGTTTCCAAGCCTCTCTTGATATTACTAGGCAATTTCAAAGGATTTCGCGTGCTTTTAAGGCCTTGGAACCCACCACGCAAAAGATCCGTCACCAACCCTTTGCCTTTTTGATCATACCACTCGTCGGTCCGAAATCGTGTCAAACTTCCCCCACGCATCGTACTCTTCACGCTTTACCAAGGATCACGTTTGGTTGGTGTCACAGCACTCGTCTCTTTTTATACCGTCATCGTCGTTTTTTCCGAAAAGCGGCTTCCAACCCTTTTTTAGCCCCGTAACTCGCAGCACCACCCGCGGCACCCAACGCCACGGCTTTTCCTCCAGCGATCAAGGCAGGAATGAGAGCGGCCAGTGGGAATAAACCCCCTCGTTGCCTTCTTCTTCGTCTCGTTCGACGCACTCTTGTCTTTGGCATGTTTGTTTGTTTGTTTTTCACAACCCTTGTTTTCTTTTTATACTCACATGAGGTTGCACGTAAACGATTCCCCCGCATAGCGTTTTCGTTTCCCACTTTTGATCTCTGCCATGCGTTTCAAATGCGCTTTTCTGGCATTCTTTTTAGCCAACTTTTCTATCCCTTTGGTGATGGACCAAGCGGCTTTAGGAATCCCGGCAATCACTGCGTTGATCCCTTCCCCCTCTTGTGGACGCTGTGGTCGTCGTCGTTGTCGTCGTCGTCGTTTCGGAGGCATGATGATTGACTGGGAGTTCCTTCTCATCTCTCTCTTTTTTATGCCTTTTTGAAGTGTAACGTGACAATGGTATGGCCGTCACCAAACTTGACCAAGTCGCCTCCCCTACCAATCGTTTCGGCCACTTGAACGTGAATGATTTCCACCACCTCGTTTCGAAGAGGTAGGTATTGAATGTGCAACGGTTCAAAGTACAGGGTACCACGTCCTTGTCGCTTGTACTGGACTTCACGCAACAAATCGGTCACGCGATTGCCCACCACACTGCTGCCTGCCACGTCCGAGTACACGTGGAGCGTTCGCGTGGGATCCCCCACCACCGCCCGAAACGCCACGTTCAAGTTGGTGAAACGCCAATTCACACTGAAACTCAACCAAATCCATGTGGTCCCTTGACTATCCGTGGTCACTTGATAATACTCCGGGTCGTTCTTGCTATTTCTTATTTCAATGTCATCTTTAAGGGGGACCCGGCCATCACGGAATTCGATGGTCAAGTTGGGTCCCAACGCATAGTTTCCTTGGTCGTTTTGTTTAAACCATCCCATTTTTTTGGCCATGAGATGATGAATGGCAAAGTGGGGGATGTACATGAAGAAGTTGGTGTTCTCTATACGCCCATACTTGTACCGTGAGACATTGCGATTGTTCATCACCAAATCCTCGCCGTCCCACTCAAAGGTCGTACACGTCTTCTTTCCATTGTCCGTATCCGGTACACCATAGTAGGGCAGGTAAGCAATGGTCATACGTTGTGTCACCCATTGCAAAAAGGCTTTCATGAAGGTCACGCCATCCACAATGGAAGGATCGTCTTTCAAATCCTCCATTTTCATATTGAAGGTACGGACCTCACGTGCCTTGGAGGTCAATCGATAACAAGAGGTGCCAAACACGTTCTGATCCGCTGGCAGCAGATTAAAAATGTTGACCCCCGTGTCTGGTAAGGAAATGGCACTCAAGCCCACTTGCCATCCACCCCCCGTGAGCTGTAACGGTTGAGGTAAACGAATCTTGAAGGAATTGGCTTGGTTGTTGGGAAATTCACGTCGGTTGGCATGACTGGGTAACGTCACGTAGAACGACATGTTTGTCTTCTTCTTCTTCTTCACACGACCACTTCCCTTTTAAAGTGGAGGGTCAGGAGGGTATGCCCTTCGCCAAATGTCACGAGATCCCCATTGATTTCGGCCATTTGCGTTTCCACGATTTCCACCACTTCATTGCGTACTGGGACATATTGAATATGTCGAGGTTCAAAGTGCGTGGTTTCTTTGGGGTGGTACTTGATTTCTCGTAAGAGATCCGTGATACGACCCCCTACCATACTGCTGGTCCCTACATCACAATACACGTGCAAAGGACGCGTGGCAGCAAATTCCGACGGGACACGAAAGGCCCCGTTCAAATTCACAAACCGCCAAGGGCACGATAGACTCAATTTCAGATAATCCCCTTGCACTTTCCAAAAGGTGGGGTTGTTGCTGCCATCGCGGATATCCGTCGGGTTGGGAATGGTAGAAATGCCATCCAATTCTTGCAAGAGATTGGGACCCAATCGATACTGGCCGGGGGACACTTGTTCAATCCATCCCATTCTCAGGGCCAAGGTTCTGCCCCATGACACGTGCGCCACTTGTCGTTTGTAATCCACATTGGTAGTATTCAACAACAAATCCCCTTCGGTGGTCCATTCAAAGGTCGGGGCCAATTTGACACCATTGTCCTCGGCCCATTTGTTTTTGGGGACGGTTTGTTTCGCCCGTTCTTGCTGGTAACGATACACCAGTTGGTGAAAAAATTGAACTCCCGTCAACGAGGTCATCTCCTTTCTCATATCTCGCCCGTAGACAGTGAGTTCGCGGCGTTCATGGTACCAGCGATCGTTCCCTTGATCGTCTTGGACATACACCCGTTCGTGCCATCGTACGTACAACAGAGGATGGGAATCGCCCACGCCTCCTTCTTCCGCTAGCACTGGAATGGTGGGTAACGATAAACTCGCCATACCCACCATCCATCCTCGTCCCATAAATCGAATGGGTTTGGGCAATCGGTTTCTGAAATGATGACTCTTGTTCCCAGGAAACTCTTTGGTACTCGCATGACTCATCAACGTCACGTAAAACGAAGAATTGGGCACCCACGTCATGCCTGTCTAGTCGCGTCGTCGTCGTCGTCTTTTGTTTTTCTGGGGTGGGCTTGTCTCTTTCTTTGTCTGGGGCGGTCGGAGGGAGGTCACGTCTCCCCTAGCAATCCAACTGTTGTACTTGTCCGGCCACCCTTTCCACTTGACCAACAGGCGATCATTTTGACGCTTAAGTACCTTTTCGATACGAAACACATCGGACACGTGTACTTTTTGTAAATCCTCCTTGTAAAACGTGCCATCGACGGGCGTGTCATCCCATTCGCGAATCTTGTAGGTGGGCACAGGACCCGGCACCACACGATGCACGACAAACACTTCTTCGGTCCAACCGGGTAAATACCCTTTTTCAAACGTACGATGAATCTTGTTGAGACGCACACGATCCCCTACTTTGAATTTGGGTTGGGAGTGTTTTCTTTTCAAACGTTTCTCGTACAGGCGTTTCCACACGGCTGCATCGTTTTCCCACGTCACGTCTTGAGGGGCCATACCAATACTTCGATGACGTGTGGCATTGTAGCCTTGGACCAACTCGGGTAACACATTGTCAAATTTCAACGTGTTGGCAGCAGTGAAATAGCGGTACAAACGTTCTTTCAAGGTGCGGTTAAATCGTTCCACCACACTCGCTTTGGCATCCCCTTGGGTAGAAAAATGCTGGATTCCTTGCTCCTCGAGCCAACGTTGAAACGTGCGATTGTAAAATTCCTTCCCTCGATCCGTTTGCAATCGATTGGGACGTCGACCTCCTTGTTTCAAAATCTTGTCAAACGCTTGGACCAAAGCCACCCCCGTTTTGCCTTTCAACGGTTGCACCCACGCGTATTTCGACAACACATCCAACACCGTCAGTAAATACCGAATGCCACGATTATACTTGGCCAAGGGTTGTACTTCCACCAAATCCGCCACCCATTGATCGTCTAAGCCTCCTACGATCACGGGCAAGGTTGAAAAACGACGACGTCGAGGTTTATGCAACGTGTAGGCCAAATCCCGTTCCAAGATCCGTTGGGCTTTTTTCAAGGGGAGGTGATGGGCCTTGGCAAACCGTTGCACACCTCCTAAACTGCCCGGGGCTCGAGGATCGTGGTAACGGGTCAACCATGATTGCGAGACATCGAGTTTGGTTCGTTTGGTCTTTCGAGGCGCCATACTTTCTTACACTCATCCCACAAGGTATGTATGGAAGGGATGGTGTGGGGATGCGCCTTTTGAATGATTCGATACCATCGCCATGCGTTCGGATGAGCTTTTAACCATAAGACAAACACCACCCATCGATACAGGTTGCGGTCTACATGGGTTTCTTCAAAGATCTGGAGAGGAGGCGTATCCTCGGGACATGGGGGAATGGGGATTTTGACACCGGGTTGATGATCATATAAGACTTGGCAAAGGGATTGATGGCATTGCCATTGCACCAGGGACAACAAACCCTCCCACGCATAACACAACCACACAGACTCCATGGTCACACTAATAAAAATTTTATTCTACAACATCAGCCTTTTATAGATTTCACAAGTCAAAAAAAGTCAAAAGAGCGCGCGTATTTCATTTTACCGGCGCCCCGGTCGATGATGCTCTTTTTTTTTTTCCGGACCTGCTTTTTCATTTGTTTTTATCATGTATCATAATCATTGTTCATTAAAAACAGTTCGTGTGTCTTTACTTGGTCGTGTCTTGTCTTTGTTTTTTTCGGTTCTTGGGTTTCAAGGGTTTGTCGGCCCATTGAAAGAAAGGACATCGATCCTCGGGTGTTTCTTTGCATGTGAAATAAGGGCGGTTGGGGTTGGCTTGGGATCGGCTGATTCGTAAGACCACGGGTTCTTCACAGTCACACACCAGGGTTCTTTTGAGATAATCAGGATGGAGTTTTTCATTAATGATCTTGAGATAAGTGGCGATTTGATCTTGATGACAAAAGAGGCCACATTTCTTTTCTTGGCATTTGATGTAAGTGTCTCCTGTGGTTTGGGCTTGAAAGCAAGTTAGGTCTGTTTGATGCATAGGGCAGACAACGGATCGACAAGCTTGTTCCATAGGCGGTAGTTGTACTTGATAACTAGCAGCAGGCGGATTTAACAAATTGAGAATATTGTCACCATTGAATAAGTCATCCATATTGATGAGCGGTGTTGGTGGCGGCGGCGGTACTGGTGGTGGTGGTGACAATGTGGTCGTTGTAGGTGTTGACGGTACTGGTGGTGGTGGTGAAGAAGGATCCACTTGGAGTGGTTTTTTGATTTTGATTTTTTTGTCTTTTTTGGACTTTTTCTCCGTGGGTGCAGGGGGTAAAGCAGTCACCATCTCTTCGAGTTGTTGCAAAGGTCTCTTCGTGGCCATGGTGAATTGAAGAGAGAAAGAATGAAAAAAAGAACACGCTATTTTATAGGCGATGATGACGTGATGTTGACGTGATCTTAGCTAGGATTGGTGGAGACAAAAAAATAAGGGTCAACGTTCAGGTCCATCGGGTATGTCGATGCCCGCCCATCCACGTTGACGTAAGGTTGCACGTGACCACCCAAAAATGTTATCCACGTCTTCATGTGTCAAACCCAAAAGTTCATAGGTGAACGTACTAAATTGGTGTCGAAAAGACACGATTTCTTCTAAAATTTGTTCTGTCACGATGTCGGGGCTCGTGATGTGCACGATGAATTCGATGTCGTTAGGTTGCCAACACGGGACGTCCATGTGATATTGGGTCAGTAGATTGCGCCACGATTGATACACCAAATCCAAAGACAGATGGCGTAACCCTTCTTTGATGGCCTCATTAATATGACGCATATGAAGTAATACTTCTTCACTGTAAACGGGTTGAGTGGGTGGTTCTAGATCGTGCACGTGACGATGAATATGTTTGAGAATGGCCACGATCCAACATCGTTTCCATCGGCATTCGACCATTTCTTGATAAAAACGAGTGTTATAATCGATATTGCCACTGGCAGTAAAAGGAGATTCCATTTTAGGGACTTGTTTTGTTTTTTTGGTCTCTCCATACATTGAACAAATAAAAAGTGATGAGTGGTGCCTGTATATATATATAAGAAAAAGAAGCTGTCAATCAAAACAGTCTATATATCACCTTTCTATCTTTTCAACGCATCATTTTTTTTTGTTAGCATGGCAAGTAACACCGAGTCCGACGATGATCTTAATGACTTTATGAATTTATGGGAACAGGAAGGTGGTGCTGTACCGCAACGACGCAACCATTATCAATTTCGACGTGTTAAATTCCGAGAACGTCAAGCCAAGAGCTATGGAATCACACGTACAAGCTATCACTTACGCGTGGAAAACCCGCCAGAGAGTTTTCCAGAAGGGCATGGCAATATTGTGCGCGCGTTTGAAGAAGGATTGGCGGATCAAATCGAAGATCTCACGCGTAATATGCCGGACCATGACAGAATACAAATCTATTTATCTTCCAACCGACTTCAATCGGTCCACACCTCAGCCAATGTAACTATCGGCGATTGGCGAGACCCCTTATCCGGGGCCCGCCGCATATTGGATCAGATTAGTAAAATGTTGAACTCAAATGAGAACTTTGAAGTCGACGACAGTTTGCAGTTGGATGTGACGCACATCACCATGCCAGATGGTGTAACACCTGTCGAGCTCGTTTCGAGACGGAAGAGGATATAGAACTTTGTTCGAGCTGTTCACGTCGAATACAAAAAGAACCCCACGTTGAACACACCTTATTTAACCATGCCGACGAGTCACTACCACATCTACAGCGGAGGAGCCATTGGCATCGACGAATATGCAGAACAATGCGCTAAAGAATATGGCATGCAGATGCATATTATCATACCACCCCAACACAGTCGAAGCAAATTTATCACACCACTCCGTCAACAAGATCTCAACGAAGCCGAGCCGCACTTAAAACGAGCCGGAGAAAGAAGTGGCAAACACTTGTTTACTCCAAATACGTTTTCACGCCATCTTCAACTACGCAATTTTCACATCGTCAAACCTGCCACCATCGTGTACGCTTTTGGTTATTTCCAGCACACAAATGACATTAACTACACAGCAGCACGTGACATTTACCATGACACCACCTTGAAAAGGCAAAGCATTCAAGGAGGAACGGGATGGACGGTGCAATTGGCTGTCGATCAGCACAAACAAATTTATTTTTACAACATACCAGAAAAACGATGGTACGAAAACCATCAAGATCATTATTATTGGGACGAAAATCAATGGACATCTTACAGTGGATTTATTCCAATGCAAGGATCACCCACGCTTCATAAACACAGCGCCGTAGTAGGAACAAGACACCCCCCACCAGACACTTTGGCCGAAGTCAAAAGGCTCTTTCAAACCACCAGTTCTTTAGAAAACATTGTTGATAAAAACAGTGATCTTTACAGTCACATTCAAGAACATGGCGACTGAAGACCACAACACCACTTTCGAACAAATGATGGATGACATCACTCAAAACGAAGATCTGTCATTCGAACAAAAAATGAAACGCATTGGTCACTGCTTTAAAAAAGAAATGGAACGCATCAGTCGCGACTTTCAAACCCGCCTTCATCAAGACATGGAACACGAACTACAATATCTCCGCACTCAACTCAAAGACATATGGAAACCTCACCTCACATGGAAACCCCAGTTACAATGGAAACGATAAAAACGGTGCATTTCCAAGAACACGTGGTCCGTTACACTTACCAATACGATCCATCCGCGCCCCTCGTACAAACGTCACCCCTCATCGATGATCGATCTCATCACGTCACACCTTTCACTATAAAAAGACAATACCTCAAAGCTAAACTTCATTCGACTCATCTACAACGCAAGCAACAACAGCAACGACGATCTTAATATGGACTACTGCAAGAATTTAGATCCCAAAACCTTCAACAACACTCATGACTACATATTAGAACTGGTTCGACAAGGTCTACAAGCTGGTTATGATCTCGAAGACGTGACCGAGCACTACAAAGAATTGATTCAAGATGAAGCCACCGCCATCATGAAAAATACCGAACACAACGAACTCAAAAAACAAATCCAAAGAGATTTGGACAATCTAGCGGTCATTGACAGAAACAACACCATTGTCTTTCCTTTGGAACTAGCAGGACGCACCTACAAGACTGATGAACGAGACCAGTATTTTGAGGAGATTTTACAAAAGAGACTCGAACGACGACACAAAGTCAACAAACTGCGTGAAAGTGTTCTCCAACATAATTTGGACGATATTACCGAAACCGTCAAAACTATTCTGGCCCATGACAAACAAGAAGAAGAAGCCTTCACCAGTCAATTTCAATGAACGTGAAGCAAGCAAGCAAGCAATCTGTTGACAGCTTGGTGATCATTTTGTTTCCTTCACAACAACACAGAACTCCAGGGGAAGAAAAGAAGGATCATGACAGAGTCCACAGGCTACCTTGACATGAATAAAAAAAAACCTGTGTCATCCAAATAAAATCAATCAACTCTCTTTTGTTTTGTTTTTTAAAAAAGGGATTTTTGTTTTTCAAACCGAGCCGAACTCGATCGATCCGGTTTCCCCCACAGCGTGCGCCAAGCGCGCGCCGCGGCCGCCGATTCCCCGCGCGCGCGCGCCCGCCGCCGCCGCCGCCGCCGCCGCCGCCGCCGCTGCTGCTGCTGCCCACCAACACCACCATCTCATCGAATCGGGATCGGAAAAAAGAGAGGGGTATCGAACCTCGGTATCGACAAAAATCCGATCGGTATCAAACCTCTGTATGACCCCCAACCCTTTGAGCCCGCGATCCCCTTTTTTCAACCAACTGGTCAGCGGTTTCCCACCCTAGCCAGAGGGTGATTCCCCTACGTCATGTAAGCGTCACGAAATGTCCTCTCTTTGCTGATCTGAGCCCGCGATCTCCTTTTCCTAGACCGGTCAGCGGTTTTCCAAACAAAAACACGTGAACTCTTCATTTCCAACAACATTCCATTCTGATGACGTCATCACTTCTGATCATCACTTCTTAGTAGTAAGGGGTGTCACTATGGGACTTTGTATCGAAAAGGCCCACCCCCCCACATTCCATTCTGATGACGTCACAAAGCGATGGGACTTTGTATGGAAAAGGCCTACCCCCTCGAGTTTGATAGGAATTTGGGATGGAAAAGACCCACCCCTAAACAATCAAACGTCGACACACCGAAGGACTTCTGCTCTCTAGAAAAAGTCAACGCCAACCGTTATCTTCAGTCATTTCTTATCCGACCCAGCATGGAGGACCTAGCCAATGAAGTCCGACGCATTATACGCAATCTGAATCTCGGCAACAAAATGGATCTCCTCCTTGAAGAAATGCCCCTCAATTATCATCCCACGCAAACCATCGGCAAGAAAAAATACAAAGGAGAAGTCGTCTTGGCCCATTCCCGTTATCATCAAGAAAATCCCACCGTTCCATGTACCATCTACCAACATTTTGTCCCCTTGAATATCGATGCCATCCTTCAACAACGGCGAACCACCGAAGGACTTCTCCTCTGTAACAATTCACCCAAAACCTCCATCGACACCCACGCCTTTGTCAAAGCCTGGTGCAAAGGACATTTTCATCCAGGCTGTTCTTACCCGCGCGATTACCAAGAACAAAATAAAGATCTTCAAGTCAAACAACGCACACTCGATCGATGGTTTCAAGGTCTCGAACACAATCTTCCCAAGAAAAAAGAGCAGGACGCCGAACCCAACTTCCCTTCTTTTCATTGGTGTGAGCGAGACGATATTCGAGACCCCTGCAAGATTTGTCAACAAGTCTTACCCGTCAATACCGATACCACTTGGAAACCCACCCCTTGGGATACCACTTGGGGCAGTGTCACCTGTCAACGTTGTAAAGACGCAGGCTGTGTTATCCCACCCGACGAACATTGTTGCGGTCTCTGTGGCACCGAAGATAATCCTTCGTGACATTTTTTTTTTCTTCACCACCCAAAACACCATCCTTGTATATCAACTTGTTATTAAAAAAGAAAGACACAAAGCTCAACCCGTCTCTTTTCTTGTCTTCTGCGCCCGCGATCCTTTTTTCCCAGTCGGTCCGCGGTTTTCCCCCAAAACACACTCCCACCAGCAGCCGCCATCTTGGATGAGCCCGCGATCCTTTTTTCATCCCTGGTCAGCGGTCTCCCATCCCAAAACACACTCCCACCAGCAGCCGCCATCTTGGATGACCTTTGACCCCTTCTCTCATTGGTCCATTCCTTTGACCGGGATCACATGATAAAAAGGAATGGCACGAGTCTCTCATTGGTTTAAAAAATTGGGGGGGTAGGCCTTTTCCATTCAATGACCCAAAGTGGCCCACTATACTACTAAGAGAAAGTGTTAAGTTTTATCTTTCTTGAAATATTGGAGAAAATTGCAGGAATGACCAAAATCAGCCCGTAAAAAATGAACCATGATTTACATGAAAACGCTCTTACAGATTTTTCCCTAATTTCGCACGCAAGTTGTGTAGGTTGAGTAGTTCAAATGGTTCAAGTTTCGTCACAAAGTGTCTGACTAGTTTTCGAGATATTCGACATTGTTTAAAATGAGGGGTTGTCCATTACCGTTGCGATGGTGACAGCTGTTGCTAGGAAACCAGTGAGAAAATAAACATTGATCATATGTTGAAAAGGTGGTGTAGTATCAAGGAAATCGAAGTTTACCTTCTATGCGAAATTTTGACTTTCAAAGATACACCCCAAGGCCCAAAAAACTGTTGCGAGCCTCCTTAAGTCAAGTGGAAGTATATTTCATACTGTTGGAGCAGCCATAGCTACTTAGAACGGTAGACAAACGCCGGGCCTCATCAGATTGTACCCATGTCAATACCGATGCTACACTGGCATTCTTTTTTTTTTGTACGAGGTTTCAGAGACGGAGTAAAAGCTCGTCCATGTGAAAAGCAGAAAGTTTATAGTCTCATTATCTCGGACTGGAAATTCTTGACTTCACAGTAAAATACACATGTTGTGTTTTAAATTTGTTTTTCTTTTGTTCCAATTTTTAATAATTACCGTGAAGAGTAAAAGGAAAATAAAAATGAACCAAAGTTAAACTACAACATACGCATCATGGAGTATCCTTATACCTTAGCTTGCTCACACTTCTTCTTGTACTTGTCAATTAAGTCGTCAACTTTTTGCCACTGTGCTCTCACAATATTCTCTATCGCCTCTTCGGTCATGTCACTACCTACTAGAATTCACAAAGGTGTCATTTGTTATCACCCAGTAGCAGCAAGGGGCGAGCGGATCGTTGATTACTGCGTAATCGAAGGCTGCCAACTGACATAAAAACAGCGACCTCTGCAAGCAGGGCAGCTGTGAAGGACGTTCAACTTCAAACATTATTCACCTGTTATATGATTCGCCTGTCATTATTCACAAAACTGTAAACAGGAAAGGGAATTTGCAGATCTTCCTGTTCTTTCTGGTTATTTATATCTCAGGAAGTTAGCATTTCCTCTGCAAAATCATTTCATACGCAAATTTCCATCATAATTCATTATTTTGTGACCGTGAGCGAATCGTGACTCGCCAGCTATGATTCACCTGTCATGATTTGCCCCACGGTCACAAATTATCAGGAAAAATTGCTTACGAGATGACATTACTGAGGAAATACAGGGTTGGCTGTGTAATAAATACAGAAACGAATGAATAGACTCTTTACAATTAAAATTACGGCCCATAACTTACGCGGGATCCTTATGATCGTGTTGCCAAGCGCTTCGTGTACATGTACTATTCCCACGGTATGTTCAGGAAGCAGCATGAACTGAAGATAAACTGTGAAATAACCAAAAAAACAATCTTTTGTTTCGACATTATACAGCTCCGCTCATGTAGCAAGAAAAAATGAAATTATTTCATTTTCGTGGCCTTAGCGGAGTTTGTAAAAACTTTGTAGAAGGTTCTGGAATGTTCGACAAAACAACTCAAATAAAGGAGTTATCTAGCCAAGTGCCACCAGACATACAATATAATCGGATAAAACGATTCCATAGAGCAAAGAGGGCGATAAAGTGCAGAATTACGTGGATAGAAGTGGATTTGGGTAATTCGGTCTGAAACAGACCAAAAAAAGATATTTTTGGTCTTGGACAGAGCATTTTGCCGAGTTTAGGACGAGGATCGGTAGTCTAAAATTGGGTCTGCATTCACAGACCACAAACAAAAGGTCTTTAAAGCTTGTGGTTAATGAAAAACCCCTGGGCCCAGTTTGAACAAATACTAGATAAAATTTCTCGAGAAGAAATGCTGTAACGTTTACTGATTTATGCTGAATGAACCTGATAGGGAAGTAGTGTGGTACAGGGTATCTTGGGGGAAATCCTCAAAATGCATCGGCCACGTGACGTTACGAAATAGTACTTGACCGGACACGATTTTCTGACCAAAATTTGGTTCATCACCTTATGATGTCTGTAAAAAAAACCGGTCTTAGTGCAATACTTAAATGTTCTTAATTGCTGTCGTTTCCGTCTTTTCTTCTAGTTCGAAGTTTGCTAAACAGTGCATATTTAGCGGGGAGTTTGCACACTGATGAAGCAACATAAAATATTCTTCGAATAATGGGAAATCTGGCGCAGCAGTTTTGAAAGACTGTTAACTCTAACCGACCATAAATAAAGGAATGACTGTAAGGTTATCGAAATAGTACTTGACCGGACACTTTCACGATTTTCTGAGCAAAATTTGGTTCAACACCTTATGATGTCTGTAAAAAAACCGGTCTTAGTGCAACACTTTTAAAATGTTCTTAATTGCTGTCGTTTCCGTCTTTTCTTCTAGTTCGAAGTTTGCTAAACAGTGCATATTTAGCGGGAAGTTTGCACACTGATGAGGCAACATAAAATATTCTTCGAATAATGGGATATCTGGCGCAGTAGTTTTGAAAGACTTTGTTAACTCTAACCGACCATAAATAAACGAATGACTGTACGGCTACTGAAAAATAGCTTTTTTTGTTTTTGTTTTCTTTGCACATCGAGCATTTTGGCGAGGTGAAAGTAGGAAAGAACATTTGACATTTTTGCCTGGTCCGTAAACACTTGAGAAAAATGAAAACTGAACCAAATAAATAAACAAACAAACAAACAGACAGACAAACATGTAAAACAATTCAGTGATACTTGCTACAGTAAGTCAAAGATGTGTTTTGTACGAAAACACCCATCGCGGCTCAGTTCTCTTGACTTGTCCTCGAGGACTCATGGTTTTACGTTGGAATCTGACTGAATGCAAACACAATACTTTCTTTCGCCAGCCAGCTCAGGTTGTCGTGAATTTCCTGTTAGAGACGTAAGATGAAGAAACCTCTAGACTGTAAAACGGTCGCTTTTTCTTCTCAAACTCAGGAAGGGCCGATAGTCCAGAACCAACTCGCACAAAAATTCGGACTGTTTGGTAGTCTAAAAAAGCCTAACAAGGATGTATCAAGAAATTGCCAAATCTCGCTCCCTACGCTTCGCTGTTTGCTTTCTGTACTGTTTTTAAGACAGAAGAGAAGAGTGGGAATCAAGCATATACAATAAATTCCCAATTTTTCGGTTTGATTCCTGTAAGGATCAGTTTGCCGTTTATGTTTTATGCTTTAACAGACTCAGCACTCAACGGTTTGTCGCTGTGGACTTCCTTGAGCTATCAAGCCAGCGGGGATTTGGTCATTTATTGAATTCGTAATGTACCCGTGGAAGATGAATAGACAGAAGTGAAATATGTGAAATATCATATGTGTGAACTGACCTTATACATATAATTTAAGCTTAATTTACCAAACGAAAGCCTGAAAAACAATTCAGGCTTGAACGACCTGAGCGGGATTGGAGTCCATGACCCTACGATACCGGTGAAAGTTTGAATAAATAAATAAAAATGAGTTTAGACACTTCGTGGTGCACGTCACGTAACTCTATGCCGTGTTGTATGAGAAGAGCAGCAGCTTGAAGATCACACCCTATTTCTTCTAATCGTCTTTTTTTTTCTCCAAAAAACTTCTCCTGTTAATTGGCAAGGAAGATTTGCAAATATAACCAGTCAAGAGAATCAGGTGGCCTGATACGTTGGTAATCAGCTGATTGTAGTCCAGTCAAAAACATATTAATATTTAACAATTAGATTATGAGCTCGAGATTTCTATCTACTAGCGTTCTATCATAAATGCTGCAATCTGATTGGCTACCCTACTCGCTATCTATTCCGTGATAGATAGTGAGTAGCGAAAAGGTGAGTGGCAGGAACAGTCTTATACTTCAAAATAACAGTGCAATGATGTAAAACTTTTCACTTTAGTGGAATATTAATCGAGATTTATACTAAAACAATTAGATTATTCGCTCTCGATTTCTATCCGTGACAGTTGATTCGGCCTTCGGCCTCATCAACTATTGTCAAATAGCAACGCCATCTGATAACAAAAAGCGAGTCTTGCAGTATTCGGCTGTGATCACCTTACATTGTCTCAAGGCCAGCGAGAAAAAATACTGTGCGAAAATAACCAATATTGAACCCATGCCAAAGTAAAAGCAAGGCGCATTCGGCGATACCAAAACAAAAGAAACCCTGGGGTTATTCCGTTTCGTTAGCTTTCATAAACCTTTTTTATTGAACGCGTTTACCAGTTAAATTTTAATGTAAGTACTCCAAATTTAGTATTTCATTCGTCAGTTGATCAGGCAAAGTATAAAATCATTAATTACAGAAGAAATTACCGTTTTATGTTTTCAAAATATACCTCACTCAAGCGGATGATTTGTTAATACTGCGGTTGATAAAGCCTCTATTTTCTTCTGCTTTAAGCCTAATTTTCACCTAATTTCTCGATTCTTTTTGTGTAAACGAGCTTACTAGCAATCTTTAACAACTAGCACGCCAAATCGGAAGCTCAGAGTGAATTTTAGTTTTCGCACTCCGGCAAATCATTCCCCTCAGCTGTCCCTTAACGTATATTATTCATGCGAATAATCATGTTTATTGCTGTGACACGTTCTTGACTGCAAAACACAGCAAAATACAGCCCTTCAATGAAATGCAAAATACAGACACGCAAGCAATGAAAAACAGAGATATTCGTCACAGTATCTTCCATCTTACAACTGTTAAAGTGTATCGATCTTTGAAGAAGAAAATTTCGTGACAATAACAAACAGTTCGTACTCACAATCGAACGCTCTCTCGCTGTGATCACTGCCATCTACTGGAATTAAAACCAAGTTTGATTCAGACATGGCGACAACTCTGGCAGATTTCACCAAATAAATCGCTATCAGGTCTGTTCCTTGAGAACGATACAGGTTAGATGTTCGGGTTGGGTGACATCAAGCGACAGATAGCGATCAAGGCAGGAACTGAAATTTCCCGGGAAAGGAACATGCAAACTGCATCTTGGCAGAGAGAAACTGGGCACAAGATCCCAGTCCTCCAACGACCGTCCACTCGAACCAAACAAAAATGGCGGACCGTCGGGCTCCAAAGAGAAGAGCGGAGATTAAAGATGATGAATTCTTCCATATTCGAGCCAAAGGACAGTTCTTAAAGGTCCCAAAAGGTCAGGAGTTCAATAATAGGGACGTTACACCAGTAGGTAAGTGTAAAATCGAAAACTCTGGAACAGAAGCTGACAGACGCGATTCCAAGACATTTGTTGTTGGATGGGAAATAAGATATTTAGGCTAAAATACCAGTAATATTTATGGCCTAATAGGTATCCTTGTTACAGAAATAAATCAACATTTGACTTGAAAGCTTCAAGAAAGTAGTGATATTAAGTATCATGTTCAACCTGTTGCTTAATGGCTTTGTGTTATAGGTATTGCATGGTATTAAAGGCTATTAGTACTACATGTGTAAATGCTTAATACCACGTGGTGCACGTGGGTTCGCCAGAGTTCCCACTGATTTTTGAAAGGTGGGGGTCCTTGTGACCTCCAGTTCCAGTAAACTGGGGTCCTCCTCGCTTTCCAAGGATCGCTGCCTACTGCCACAGTTTTGAATGCGAAGACAAAGACCAGGACTAGTTGTTTGTTCTTCTTAGTTATTAATAAATTCAGAGCTTCCTGTAGATGGTTTGAACCAAAGCAAAACCCTCTGGACCCTCTCAAAGTACATATTCACTATATTACTTTCTTCTCTTCTTCATGTTATGGAATTCATGCACTGTTTTATATACAACACTTTCTTTATGATGGCAAATTAAGTTTTGTGTAGAAAAACCCTTTCACAAGGCACAGACGTAATGGAATCGTTAGGAGAACCTATGCTAGATTTACAAAATGTTGGTAGAATGTCTTCACAGGCACCTGCCTTTGCAAGCATTTCATAAAAGGCCAGCTAGAGTGTATTTTTGTTTTTTACCTTTATAACCACGCAAATTCTTCAAGCCATTTTACTAAACATAAAAAAGATTTGGTTTTCTTTGGCTGCAAAGTCTCCTGCAATTTGCATTTGGTTTCCTTTCCTGCTATACATACATGTAGCATTTTAGAGTACGAATACCTTCCATAATGCGCTGATCAATATGAAACTTCAAATAGAAACTGGGAATGTTTTACCTGTCAGGTTTTATGTTTTTTTTCCTCACAGGTGACCCAAGCTCATTGTGTGAGCATGGTGATAAATATAAGGATTTGTATGGAAATTTAACAAATCATTTCCAGAATCGTAAAATAATTTGTTTTTCGCAAACAAAGTTCTATACTTGTTTTAGTTTGTGTCCATTGTGTGTTTCTTGGTTTTGTGTGCTGACTTGAGCTTATTTTAAGCTATTTAAGCGACTTTGGTTCATCGCTCACATACTGTGTAAATAATACTGAAAGGTTGGAGCCAGAATATTAATGAGAGCAAAAGTACGAACGATTTTCTCTGCTGAAATGCAATTTATAAAAAGTCTCATCTGTGCTTTGAACTATCAGCTTAATAACCTCATTTTCTTAGAATGTATGTCTTTTTCAGTGGAACAATTTATATCCAAGTCATATGGCTGGGTTCTTTTAACCTGTTTAGTCTGAGGTGACATTTCATTGACTTTTGTTGGAGAGATGCCAGTGAAGTTCCTGGGTTGGTCAGCAAAAAAAATTTAATCTATTGGACACTTATCAACATAGGTTATTTAATACAGCCATCACCCAGTTGTCTCGTAATAATATCCAGAGCATCATGGTAATTGATAAAGGGGGTTGTACTAGCCAAGGGCTGCTAGATGCCAAAAAATACTTATACTTGTTTGATTTCACAGCAATGCATAGCAATTGAAAATAAACTATACAGGTTATACATGCACAGTGTATGTTAGAAAACTGGACGAACTTGTTTATTACATCCAGGAAAGAAGAAGAGAAAAGTGCCAAGCAGAAGAGATATAAGAAGACAAGCCAGAGTCCAAAAGAGAGCAAGGAAAGTTGCCTTCTTCTCCAAGAAGAAAGACCAGGTCTGTATCCCTAAAACACTTCTGAGATTAAATGAATGAATTAATTAATTATTCTAAAAATATTATTAAAATAAAAATGATATATGCTCAAGTGACTTGGAAATATTGAAGTCACAGAGTTTGACACAAAGTTAAAAAGAAGATGGGTGCAAAATAGATCAGATTCCATTTCACTGGACTTGTAACATAAGAAGGTAATATAAGATTAATCTCGAAAATTTTATGGTGATCAAACATAATTAGTTTTAATAATATGAGGTTCTCCAAAGCCTTCTTTTTAAACAAGCTGCAACTATTTTTCATCATATGCCAAGGAAAGTTCTTTATATAATGACCTGAAACAAGCTGGAAAACAGATTAAGTTTTATTACAGTAAGTTATGTGATAATCTGGACCATAGAGTTGCCAGACAAGTGACTTCTTAATTGTGTTCTTAGAATTGATTTAATTGCATCTGTCTCAACTGCCACAGAACTGTAATACCCATATGGGTCCAGTTCCCACTTTTTATGGCTGATGTCACTTAAAGCTTCTGTGTAAAAGTTGAAATGATCAGACACTTACATCAAATCTTAGCATTCAACGAAGATGGATAGTCATTACGTATGCCAAATGATAAAAAAAAATCAAACAAATTGTAGTCTTTCAGCTTACCAAAAAATGTTTTATTTAGCATTTTTTTCAAGCCGGAGCTAGGATAAGATGTTTCAAAGGTCCTTACTAAGCAACCTGTTTTCTGTGTACAGTGTGAAAAATTTTCGATGGAAAGTCATATTAATACTTTTGCTTTCCAAATTCTTGTCACTTTGTGAACATATTACACTGGTACTTTATAAACTTCACTGGCTACCTATAGAAGAGCACATAGTTTTTAAGATTCTTCTAATGACATTTAAGTGCATGATGGGCTTAGCGCCATGATATCTGTCTGATCTAGTTGAGAGATATGTCCCAAGACACAACCTACGTTCTATGAATGGCTATCGGTTGGTGGAGGTTAAGCATAATCTGCGCAAGTACGGTTTTCGATCATTCTCTGTAGCCGCACAACAACTGTGGAATGCTTTACCGTCTAACATTCGAGCTTGCGATAATATATCAGAGTTTAAGCGCAAGCTAAAGAATATCTTTTAGGAAAGCTTTTAGTTAGGTATTTTTATAATTTAGTGTTTTCTTTTTAGAATTAGTTAATATACTACGTAAACTAGCTAGTCTTTGTATTCTTTTTAAGTCATTTGTAGTGTTTACTCTTTTATTGATCTTTTATCTTTTATTATATACATATTGTAACGTTTTTATATAGATGTGTAATTTTAAACAATGTGTTAAGCACTATTGGATAGCGATAGAAATAGCGCTATATAAATAAAGTATTATTATTATTATTATTATTATTATTGTTATTATTATTATTATTATTATTGTTATTATTATTATTATTATTGTTATTATTATTACTTTGCAAACCCTTTGTGTTGTATTAAGTTGTTCTCTGTTGTTGGGCCTATAGGTATATACCGGTACTTCAAACTCCTTGTGATTTTCTGCCCCCTTGGGAATCAATTTAAATTCAACAATATGTTTTGTTATTTTTAGGTACAGAAAACTTTATAAATCGTTACAATGACAGTCAGTAGTCCAAATATCTAAAGAAAGTGAGAAGCTGTTACAGATGTATTACACTTCATTTTTGATCACGGCTTAATGTGCCTTCTGGCGCAAGGAAAAGTAATGAGGATGTCTTCAGTTTTGAAGATTCCATTTCAAAATTTTTGTTAATTTTCTTGAGTGCATGAAAAAACTCACATCTAAGCCATTACAACAATCAGCAGTAACTGAAATAAATTAAGTAATTAAACAAACAACCAAATAACTACTGTCATTTTGGGCTTCCGCAGGTCTTAAAATTACCAAGCAGTGCTCCAAAACAGAATGTAAAGAACACTGATTTATCAGTGAAGTTCACAGATGGCAAACTTGCTACAACAGGGAGAAAGAAAAAGAAAAGGAAAAGGAAACCAAGTAAAGTAAGTTGTTATAGAATGATGAGTTACAGCCAAAACATGACAAGCTTATTGTTCTTTTTCTTAATTTTCATGTGTTCACAGGAAACTCATGAGTCACAAGATAACTACAAACAGAAACTGCTGGAAGACAACAAGAAAGAGGACAAGGAGATTAAAAAGCTGGAGAAACTTTTAAGACTGGACAAGAAAAAGAAAATGCCTAGTCAATTCAGCACTGAGGGCCTTGACTGTATCTTTAGAATACCTTTAGGGGCAAATAAATGGATTTATTTAGAAACAATAAGTAACATCCTATTGCAGCTTTCTAAGCACTTGGAAGATTTGTTTCTTTCGAGAAGTTTTGTCGTTATTGGGATAAACAAATTATGAGTAAGAAAAGAACATTTGTCAACCACAACAAGCTTATTTTGGCCACTAATATACATGCTGGGGAAAGGAGAGATCCTTTATGATGATTGTTTCATACAGGTATAAAAAGGTATTAGGTATTAGTTTGGTGCAGTAGACTCCCAGTAAATCAAACACTTGAGGGAGTCAAAAAATATTCTAGATAGTAGGAGTTAGAAAGTAAGAATGTAGGACTTCAAAACTGTATATTGGCAGGTTACTTCATAAGAAGATCATGTTAAACCTGCTTTTAAGCTAATGTTACTGTGTTCCCATACCTTAGCATATTCTACATCAGATCTGTTGGAGGTTTGTGATCCTCAAATGATGAGAGGAGACAGGGATAGTGAAGAGGAAGAGCCTGAACTGACACCAAAGATGTCACACAGTAAGGTACACTGCGTGATTGATCATGTCAAATAGGTTGCATGGTGCCTTCCTACATACAGTAGACATGTTATTTCTCTTGTTAAGCACATTATTCATTATTACATTATGCTAGCCTGATTCTCTTTCTTCCTTTTGTGTTCATAAAGGCAAAGCAGAACAAAGGACAAGAGCCTGTCATAGATGAACAGAGCTGTAGTGAAGATGAACATAGTAATGAGTATGATGGTGACAGTGATATTGACAAGGAGGAGAGAGACTTGATAAATGGTGATAAAACTGGGAATGATATTCTTGGGTATGATGACAGTAATGAGGAATACAATAGTGATGAGGATAAGGATAGTGATGGTGACAACAATGATGACGATAATGATGAAAATGATTATGACAGTGATGATGATCATAATGATGATGACAATGCTAATAGTGACAATCAAAACAGAGATTCACAAAAATATCTGCCTCCTCATTTGAGAATGCAACGGTCATCTAAAGCTCAGCAGGAACACTTGAGCAGAATAAAACGCCAGATGAAAGGTCTACTAAACAGGTATGTACTACTCCATTTATGAGAAAACTTAGAGGCATGTTTTGTGTACCAAGGTTTTTGAGTTTAAAATTAGATAGATGTAGATAAAAGAACAAGGCAAAATAGAAATTAATATATGAATTTGTGTAAATCTTGCATTGGGAACCAAAGGAGGGAACTGATGAGGGAAATCACATTGTTACTGTCTGGCTTGAAATGCACCACTGAAATAATCCGCTTTAGTGGAGTACAGTGAATAGAATGGTTCATAAGTTGTTTTTTTGTTTTTTTTGTTTTTTGTTTTTTGTTTTTTTTCATTTTTATGCAAATTAAAGTACCAGCAATCACGTAATTAATTATACATTCTTTTGACTCACAGCTACATGTATTCTGACTGCCTTGTCCCCTGTAAATTAGTTTGAATTTTGATTGGTCAAAAATGGAAAGTCCAACATTTAGATGACACAAAGTTGTCATGCAAGATTGATTCAGACTGTCAACACCACTGCATGTTTCACTGTAAAAAGCTTAAGTTCATAATGACTGAGAGGGCAAAATGTTTGAAGACTGCTGAATTGAAGGTTCAATGCTCAATATAGGGTTCCTACTCAAACAAGTTCCAGTGTAGTTGCTATATACTAGTATACTTCTATAAGTCGGTGAATTATGATCTTCTGAGTAGTCCTTCTCACGACTACATTCACCCAGATGATCCTACTTTAATGACTTATAATAATGACTCCTAAGCTCAGATCATTTACAGAGTATACTTTAAACAAAGGAGAATCAAGTCTTAAATATTTGTGATGTAGAATTATGTCTAAAATTATTTTGTTTGTATGTGTCACAGGCTGAGTGAAGGAAATTTGTCTGTTATTAGCAGTGAAATAGAAAATCTTTTCATTCACAACAGCAGAAATGGTACGTCAACAATTGTACATTTAAAATGTTCAAGTTTTCCCTCCAGTCCCATGTCCAGTTCATCAGTCACAATCTTTACAAGGTGGCAAAGTCAAACCTGTATTTGTGCTCCTATTTAGTGACCAGGTGTCTTTTTTGTCATGATCGTAGTCCTGGAAATATACAGCACCATTAACAAAACCAGTTTAAGCAGCTACTGCTGTTAAGCTGCTGTGTCATCTATGAGGATGGGCATGGAAATAAGGTTGCTTTGTCTGTATTTTGTTTTGTTACACATGATTTTAGTCATATCCCGGATGTCTTCTCTTTTGTGGGTGTTTTTGCTGTTCACACCCGACTTGGAATGTGATTTGTACTGTATAATAGGTATAAAACTAGATCCTTTAAGTTATGTTGTTAAACCCCTGATGAAGTCTGTGTGGTCAGATGAAACTCACCAGAGAATAAAGCAACTTTAACAAGATGCACTGGTGTGTGCTGCCCATTACAGTGTAGTTCTAGTTTTACAAAATCACAAAAAAGTTCGAAATGTAGTGATTTGGTTAGGAAAATTTTGGTATTATTGAAAAGTGGCCACTTGCAAGAGATATAGTCCCACAGGGAGGTTTGTTCACCTTGGTGAAAAAGAAGCCTCCCCCCCCCCCCTCCACCCCCCACCATCACCCAGGACAATTTGTTTGAGTCCATATTTATGTATCAAATTCATACAGAAAGCATCCAGCCAGCTTTGTCCTGATAAAGTATCACAGCTTCTCTATTCCTGTCTGTTAATACAAACGTAATTGTATAGTTAATGATCACTGTGTGCTTTGCCTAGGGCATTCAACCAAAAACTGCAATATTTCTTTGATTTCTCCCACTTCAATCGAACAAAAATGTATTATTTTTCCAGAGGGGCCTATTGAAGATTTTATCATCATTTTAGTAAATAAAATATATCAGACTTGTCTAGTAGTTGTTCATCAATTTTCTCACCAGATATGAACAAAATACTAAGTGACCTTATACTGGGCTCATGTGTATCTATATCTTTGATGCCGGATAAACTTTTGATGGAGCATATCATGTTACTAGCAATCCTTACATGTCACATTGGAACTGAAGTTGGTGAGTTAAAACAGTCTGATAAATTTCATACATTGTCATGATATAATGAAACAAAAAAACAATTGATGTAATCATTACACTCCACCTGTGACCTGTGTCCTTTGTGTTTGCTATCAGCTTGGAATTTGTCCACAACCACTTGTTCAAGAAGTTGTATTTAATTTTTCCAAGTGCCATTTCCATTTTCCCTTTTTGGTTAATTGTTGAAAATCCTTTTATATGTTATTATTAAACCAGTACGTGTAAATTTAGGCATGGTACTGTTTCTTTATTATTGTTAGTTTTCTTGTTTATTTGCAGGAGCCTTTTTTGTTGAAAGACTTGCAGAGGTTTTTGATAGTTTACACAACTATAAAAAAGAGAGCTATGGACAAGGAAAAGAGTGTGTTAATGTGGTGGCCCTGTTTGCACATCTTTACAACTTTAAAGTAAGTCATGTAGTCGGTATCAATTTAGCCTGGTTTACTTATTAGTGAGCACATTCAGTTTTTGTCTATTCCAATCGATTGACTTTTTTTCAGGGAACTCTGTGACCTCATAAACTGATTTCATTTCTGACACAAGTAACTCTTTATGTTAGCAAAGCAATTTTTTTTAATTCTTAATGATTACATGATTGTCCTGAACACAAATCAGTTTGGTACATTTCTCCAAAGTGCAAATCAGTGAAACAGATTTATAGGTAATCCAATTAGCAAAATTCTGGACAGGCATTCAGAAAACCAATTGCAAAGCCTCTATTTCTGGAGGATCATCTCAGCCATGTAACAAGATAAATACAAGACTCCTGCTCTTGATTCAGTTGAGGAGCATTGTTTTTTTTTTTTCGGGAAAAAATGGCAGCGAACTCATTATGGTTTCTTTGTCTAGCCATAGATTGTTTTTCACTCTTCTTTGTTACTATCTAACAAAATATTTAATACCTGGCCAAGGAATCGGTTGAAACTAGTTACCTAGTATTGTTTTCTTCAGAGTCTTTTTGTTTCACAAGCTTAATTTTGAGATTCATGGGAAAACGAGTTACTCTTTCAATTTTTTTCTGTTTGAATTACTGTTTGAATTTTCCAGTTGATTTTTTTTAACCATTTGCACTTTACAGGTTATTCACTGTTGTCTCGTTTATGATATCATTCGCCGGCTGGTGAATGCCTTCACTGGGCAGGACATTGAACTTCTCTTACTACTGCTAAAAAGTAAGAAATATAAAACACTTAAGCACAACTCGGAATTTTTATGCTTGCTCCTTTTGAGTCCACAGCTAAGTGTACCTAAGTTATGTCCATTGCTCATGTGCTTACAAAACGTGCTTTGTCATTCTACTCAAGGCTAGAAAAGCATTCAATCCAATAAAGCTTTTTTTAATCCCTCTCCACCTTGAAAATTGACGAATTGTTGAAATCCCGCAATGCCCCACTCAAGAATAAACCCTGTTGTACCAACAACAGGGGTGTGGCAGCAACTGGTGATGACGGAAACAAAGGTCAATTTTCACGATTAACCACAGTTGAAACATCTCCGGAGCATTCCGAGTTATTAATTCCTTTGACGCATTTTGCAAGATTATTGTAGATTATTATTGAAGACAGGCATATTGTGATCCACATAAGAATTATCTTTTTTCAGATACTGGAGCTGAAATCAGAAGAGATGATCCAGCTTCCTTAAAGGTGCAGATCATATTCACTGCAAATTGTCAAAAACTGAACTGTTTACTTTCATCACTAGCTATTTACCTTACTGGACTTAAATATTTCCTTGTGTAATTGCTGATTGGTAATAGAAATAGTCAGCTCACTGTTCACGGGTTACATTTAGAGTAAACCAAGTTTTGCAATTTATTTGTTGTATTTTCTGGGATTCATTTCAGGACATTATCCTTCAAATTCAAGCGAAAGCAGCTTCTGCAACCAACCTGGCTAGCGAGTAAGACTGTGTTATGTGTGCTTAATCATCTTACAACAACTAATCTGTTGCCATGATACAAACAACAACTGCATGTATCAGTTGACTCTGACAAAAAAACAAAAACAAGTTGCAATGAAGGTTCTTCTAATCAAGCAATTGAATTTACTTTTCACTTGGTACCACAGAGAGTCACCCGTGAACATTGATACCCGCAAAACGGACTGCTTCTTGTTACCTGTAACCTATAACATTATCAACAAACAAACGAATCAGGAAATAACTTCTTAATTCATTTATTACGTCATATTGTGGTGGCCTATAGTAACATATTCTCACTACCTACAATACACATGAATATACAATGAGATATGGAAGGGTGAAAATGGACCCTGTCCACAGGAGTGGACAGCGGTATACTCACATGCATTGAAGGTAGTGCAACGCGTCATGGCTGCGGGCTGGGGAGGGTGGGTCGCTGTCTTCACTCTGAGATGTTGTTAGACAAATGCACACAATACAAAGAAAGGTGGTAATATATACAACGCTAAGAATTGTGGGATATCTATTGTTATGGAAATATTCCTGTTTTATTTTCGGTACTGAGAATAGTAACAGTCGTATCTCCAAAGAAAGCCGGCCTAAGAGCAGACTATTCTCCCATTCTCCAAAGAAAAGATTAACGTGGAAAGGCTGGAGTGAAACGCCTGAGGTTATTGCACTGGTCATAGAAAATCCCCGGATCCTCAATGTTTACTGTCTGCCCAGTAAGGACAGAAGAAGGGGAACCAGCGGACATGACTTTTGAAAGTTGCATGTAATACGCTGCGGTAGAACGATTGTGCCAACCAACATGGCCCATTATATCTTGAAGCTCTGTGCCTGAGAGAGCAAGGGTTATAGCACAGCCAGATCTGAAACTGTGGAGTGATACAGCTCTGCCAATCTCGCCCTCGCGCAAGTAATGCTTAAGACGGGCATCCACAGCCGAGGAGGAAAAAGGTTTGTCAATAACGGTGCCATCTGAAGACGTAGGACGGAACAGAAAACCGCCCGTAAGGTCGATTCCAATTCGCTTCGCGAAGGCCACATAGAGATCAATAGCTCTAACCGAACAAATGTCTGGATACTTACTACGGCGTATGCCAAAAAGGTTGGACGAGCCATCACGGAGGGTTTTTCCCCAAATGTGATTGAAAAGTAAACCATCGCCATCTGGGAAACGGAGGATTTCCCGGAGTCTTCACCTGCCCCAGATCACCTGCTCTATCCCCACTGAAAAACAGAGTTTTAAAAGAGGCTTGGTCTCTCATGAGAACAAACATCTCGATTGAGGAAAGTTTATCAGACAAAAGCTTTTCATCCAAAAAGTGGCTTAGACGCACGAGATCATGAACGAAGACGGGAGTAGCCTGGGTAGGGGTAATTTGGGTTTGAAGTTGCTCCGCCGTAACAGCCTTTAAGTATTGCTTCAAAGAAATATCGGTGGCTGGGTTACCGATGAGAAGCCTGGGGTCCCACTCTCCTCTCCTTCCTGACTCGTTAAACAAAGCCCGTAGCTTCCCTATCAGAGAGTCCACCGTCCCGTAGGCCAGGCGCGTGGGGCAAAGACACGAGAACGACCCTTTTCGCCCGAAAAATTGGCAAGCGGTGAAACCGACTGGCTAAAATCCTGACCAAAGAAATCTACCCCTGACGAGAGAGGAGTCGGGTACGGAGTAAAATGGGGCAGGATAACCCCACCACCGTCAGACTGGGTATTAGATTCAAGGGCCATGAGGTCCACAGAGTGGCCGTCTGAACCACCAAAACACGGATGACTCTGAAGGCGAAGCCATTGGTGTCGAGCCAAGTTGCTATCAGCCGGAGAGAAACGTCGAGAAGGGTGGTCAGCAGGGTTCTCTCGGGAAGGGATATAAAAAACCGACAGGTGCAAATTAAGGCTCAAAACCGTGTTAGATAACTCCTTTAACGCGTCAGAGAAAGAACTAGACCGGGCTGCCTGGGACTGCCATGCTCGAACGAGGGCTTGGTTGTCGACATACGCATCCACTCGCGCGTCTCGAAGCTTATCTCCAAAGGAAAAAAGAGTATTAGAAAGGGCCTTAGTTTCCTTAACATTGATATCCAAATCAACGAGAGACGCCGGCCAATAATCGGAAATGCTAACGCGGCTCTCCTTGGGAAAGACCTCCCCACGCGAACAAGGATGCATCAGAGTAAATAACAAACTGATGGTGTCGTTCACTACGCCAGTTTCGAACCCTGGCAACAACCGACGGATCAGCCCAGTGCTGAATCTCAGCTCTCAACGGTGGGGTGATATGAATGAGTTTGGAAGTTTTCAAACCCCTACCAATAGCAAGGTTGATTTCATTTGTAAAGAGGCGTGAATCCTGTACCGCAAGACGAAACGAGATACATTTTCCTGCGAGACGTTGAAGGGTGTGGACAGAGACAGTGTTACCTGGAAGGATCGAGTTAACCAACTCAAGAAATTTCTTCTGCTTGTCAACAGGTAAATAGATGATGATGAGTCAGAGATAAAACCGAGATATTTGAGCTTTTGCGGATGAAAAACACACTTTTTAAGACCAAGAGTATAACCCAAACATGTTAGGGTATAAACAGCAAGGAATACAGCAGCTTTTGCAGCGTTGAGACGAAATTCAGAAGCCGAGGGGGGAGGTGGGGGGGGGAGGGTGAGCAACGGCTGTTTCACGGCGTGAAAATTGCTAACCTGCAACTCGCCGTTATGTCTATCGTCAATGTATAAGGAACAAGGCACACCGATTGAGCGCAAATAATGCGAAACTAACAAACCAGTGGAATGGTAGATATAAGCTGAAATCTTCCATCCAAAAGGAATGGTATTAGAAAACAAAAATACCATACTTTCCATTGAAGCCCGAAGAAGGTGCGGCTAGGCTCATCAAGGAGAATGTGGTCATAGCCGGATTTGTCATCTAAGGTGGTCTGGAAAGAGCCTTTCTCCAGATATCTGGGCAAATGTGACAAGTTGTCCAACTTAAAAGGACGATCCATAATCCACAGGTTGAGGAAACGGTTGTCGTGACAGAGACGGGGCTTTGTCGGTTCAACGGTCAAAGAAGAACTAATTGTGGAGGTTTTACTGTAACAACCCGCCCCCAAACAGAAATTGCGCCGTTACAAACTCTTTCGAGTATGGTTTTGTCAATAAAGTCATGAAAACCATCACAGGACTTATTGTTTCCAAATTCCACGGCTGGCGGAATATCCGAGTCATAAGCAACGCCTTTAAAATTCCCCTTGAAAGGTTTAAAAAATTTCGCGAGGAAAACTTCATGCTTTAACCAATCCAAAACCTCATCGGCTCTGTCATACGAGCCAGAGGCGGCGACTTGCTCCCAGATCTCGGGAGGCTGATGAAGCTGGCCAGCGATGAACACGTCCGGATCACGAAAAGGGAATTTTTCAATATCGGGAAGAGACTTTCCAGCGCATATATCCTGAACGAAAACGCGGTCAAAACGGGGAGCTGTCATTCCTCCATCAAGTGGCCACATATCCATGGTTACCCAGCGGGAGACCCTTGTGTGCGAAACTTGAACGCATGGCGTCGGATCAAAAATGCATGGGGAACTAGGAGGAAGCACCCTTCGCTTCCTCTACAAAAGAAAACATAAAAAAGGAGGGAAATGAAAACCACCGAAAGGTAAAGAAAGAAAAGAAAAAACCACGGATACTATGGCCACCAGAAAAGGAGGAATGACAGCCTGACCCAGATAAACCGGGAGGAGAGTTTTACCCCTGTTTCAAGCCACATTCAACCTAAACTGGTACCAAAGAAAAACGAGAAACCGAAAGAGAGGTAGAAAACAAAACAATAATAACACAAAAAGAGCTTTATTCATCCGAAAAGCACAAAAAATACAACAGCTTTGCTGCAGCGCGATAACATTGCGCGCAACACTTACGCTGTCTTGTCACGCGCCCTAGCAGACTTCCTTTCCCGAAATTCAGTGCAATCTTTAATGAGATGTTGAGTTGACCCACAAAAATAACACGGGGGAAAACGCATACGTCGACTGGCAAACGTAACCGGACGGCCTGCTGGGAAACTTAATTACGGTGACGGTTGTCACGGGAACCCCCTTGATAGCTGAACTGATTGCTATAACGCCTCCAACTTGGAGAAGCCGCTGGCTTACCCTCCGGGGTAACATGCTTCAGGAGCTTATTGGTCTTCTCGGGAACCTTGCTCTTTATCGGGTCACCAACAAGTGCGACCAGCAAATCTCGCAGAGACTTCTGATGCAAGGACTTGGCGTGTTTTTGCACCTCATCCAGAACACACTCATATTCCCGCGCTTTGGCGTGATTGCTGATCTTTGCCACCTTTACCAAGGACTCCAGATCCAATACAGCATCCTCTGGATCAAAACGCGTCTTATCAAGAGTCCTGTGCAGAGCCTGTAAGGCCAAACCCACGGAATCGGTCTCACTTTTGCCTTCCAATTTCTTAAGCCTTTCCTCAAGCGCTTGAACGCTCAAATTAGCCTGACCCTTTAAAGGAAGAAAAACGCCTGGTCACCATAGATAAACACCAGCTAAAGGTGCACAAAAATATACTTGGCACAGCCCCAAGCTGTTGAAGTACGCAAAACGCTACTAATTCGAGGTGCAAGAAGTTAAGAAAACACCGCTGGGGCGAAAAAGAAAAAACGTTCACTCACAAAACAAAGCCAAAACAACCCTTAATTAAACGCCGCGAAACTAAACGTTGAGGCGAGAAAACATTAAATTAGCATGCAAATGACAAAAATCACAACCAGAAAACAAAGAAAGAACTTTCCGACAAGTTCTCTAACGCCTAAAGAAACTCTGTAATTGAAATCCAAAAACAAGAGAGTTAAATTCCTGAAAATTTGAGCGGTGATAGAAAAAGCGCCATAGTCGAAAATTAGTAACTATCACGTATAACCAGATTCTATCGAAAGTAGTGTCACAGCCGCGTCGTAAGCCAAATCACATTAGAATTGTACCGCAGCGGCGCTATCGAACAGCGCCGAACCGAGCTCAACCCAAAACTAAAGCCCATCTAGTATAAATACAGCAAACTAACACAGCGATTGCACAAAACAGACATGTTGGCGAACAACAAATGGCAGGTGAAAATAAAAATTACATGAGGACGCTGTGTAACCCATTAGCAAGCATATAACTCGGCAGTAACAACATTTAGTAGCGGTAAACAATACCGACCAATGCACATATCAGACATTTTGAAAGAACCTAGCGAAAAACTTTACTCACGGACATATCGTGAGAGTTACAAAAACCCTTGTGAGGTGGCCGTGCCACTCACGCACATATTCTTCCATTTTGAAAACTCTGGTGCGGTGGCCGTACCACGCACGCACATATTCTTCCATTTTCAAACTCTGGTGCGGTGGCCGTACCACTCACGCACATATTCTTCCATTTTCAAACTCTGGTGCGGTGGCCGTACCACTCACGCACATATTCTTCCATTTTCAAACTCTGGTGCGGTGGCCGTACCACTCACGCACATATTCTTCCATTTTCAAACTCTTGTGCGGTGGCCGTACCACTCACGCACATATTCTTCCATTTTCAAAACTCTTGTGCGGTGGCCGTACCACTCACGCACATATTCTTTAATTTTCAAAACTCTGGTGCAGTGGCCGTACCACTCACGCACATATTCTTCCATTTCAAAAACTCTGGTGCGGTGGCCGAACCACTCACGCACTAATTTTAAATTCACTCATGCACGTGTCCCAAAAGCATCAAGCCTACCTGGGCGCACATGAAAACCACGGAATGCAAAACCAGAACCAATGGCTAAACAACAAAACAGGAAAACAGGGCAAATTATGTACCTCGAGCGGTGGAGCAACATGTGCAGCGCCAGGATTCTCTACGGGTGGAGCATTATTAGCGGCTGGCACGTCAGCAGGCGGAGGATTGTCAACTGGAACTACAGCGGGGGCATTCTGCAAAGGCATTTTCCTCGGACTTCGTTTAAAGCGTCCTGGGGACGTACATTTAAGGGGCGTTGGGCAGGCGGTTGAGGTTCGGCCATGACGCGTGCACAACAGAGCCAAAAATTCGCTGTCTTCACTCTGAGATGTTGTTAGACAAATGCACACAATACAAAGAAAGGTGGTAATATATACAACGCTAAGAATTGTGGGATATCTATTGTTATGGAAATATTCCTGTTTTATTTTCGGTACTGAGAATAGAGGACATGCCACTTACATTTTATTTTCGCAGTTATCGCGCAATAAATTTGAAAGTAAATTTGAGCTATCGCGCGATAAAATTAAATTATCAGGTGATAATGTACAAATTGTCGTGCGATAAGTTGAACATTATGGCGCGATAAAATTAAAACATCATTCAATTTATCGCGCGATAAATCAGAACATTATCGCTTGATATTTGCCTTTGGAAAGTAAGCCCTGTACCATAAGCTCTTGATCATGCAGCCGACGATTCTTCTGTCGTAGTAGGAAGGTGGAATGTGACATGACGTGCTGCAATCATAATTCGCCCTCTAAGGTAATCCAAGGCGTTTGATTCCAATTACCAGTTCACAAACGATCTGATGCATTTCCCGCAGTTCTAATGGCGCGATTCCTTCCTCCCTGGGGATTAGCAACAAGCAGTTGTTGAAATTGCTGGAGATTTGAATTTAGCAATCAGTCCACAAGGTCGTTCAACATATTCTTGTGTCGTCGGTCGTCGAGAGCAGCCAGTTGCGAGAAGTGTACGCAAGGGTTTCTTGCAGCTCATAACGTTCGATTTTGTCGAAAAACGTCGCAGCTGCTCATGGATGCCATTATATCAGGCGAACTTGAAGTTCTACGGTCACGCCAGCTTGACGTTACACTCGAACTACCCGATGTCATATTCGATCAGACCGTGAGAAGGAAAAGATCGAAATATTATAAACAAACTCAGTACTATACAGTCGAAAGTCTCATAAGCGACCACCTCGCCACCTCTAGAATTCAGAAAAGTGGTCACAACTAGAGCTGGTCGCTTACGAGAATGGGCTCTCGGGAGCGAGCAAGTGATAAAACATTACAGGATGGTCGCTTGCGAGAGCTTTTGGCAGAAAGCTTGTCATATGTTGATGGTTACCAATGGTATTGTAGTAATAATATTAAACAGTTCGTTTTATTGCCTATCACAGAAGTTTCGCACGTGTACAAGTCAACGGACCAAAGGCGCTTCTGTTATGTATTACTCTAAATTTGATCAAGAAGTAAGTGCTTTAAAATTAAATTGTTGATTGAGTGGTCGCTCACGAGAACTTGAATTACGAGAATGGAAATGACCGTCGCTTACGTGAGCTATTAATTACGGAGTTTAAAGAGCAATTCAAATGGGTTTTCACAGTGCCGGTCGTAACCAGAGCTGATCGCTTACGAGAGTGGTCGCAAGGAGAGCTTCGACTGTAGTAGTTTTAGACACAAGTCAGCCGTTGGAAACGCATGTTTCGGAGAAGGAAATTGCTCTCTTGTATTCACACCTTTCTGTATATAGCCCAGAAAACGATCCAGCGTAACAAATATTGTAGTTGTCATCAGTATTGTCACTGATTGCAATCCGTCATGTTCACTACAAGAGAGACTCCATCTTCCCCTAGCAACGAAGCCAAACAGCAACTAATTGGCACAATCCAAGCATGGAGAATAAAAGTTAGGCTTAAATATTACCATATGAGTCCCTGTTTTGTTTTTGTTTTTTTTA
>OZ024893.1:37500376-37502304 GCA_964017195.1 Siderastrea radians | reverse complement strand
CATACGCATACGCCTTGAAAACTAACTTGAAAGGCTACACACGCGAAAAAGCTTGCTTTTAAAGGGCGACAAACGTGATGAAAAAAAAATTGAGGGGCAAAGCACTAAAAACTATTATAAAATAGAGGGCAAAATTACTGATTGCTGATTGGTTGAGACAGAGAGCATTTTTTCTTAATTTTCTTTCTAATGAGGCAAAATTACTGACTCCTGATTGGCCAAGCGCCAAAAATATTGGCATTTGATTGGCTTAGCGCGCACCGTGAGAGCGCGCCATTTACATTTTGTAAGCGTCTTGAAAAGAAAGGCAGATTTTGAACTGGATTTTGAATTGTTTAACACAAGGATATCGCTTCAGAGTTTACATTTAACCGAGTTGGTTGACAAAGATGGTATGGTCTTCGGGTGATAGTTCGAAGAGAAATTCCAGAAAGTCAGAACCTGAATGTTTTACGGAAAACAGCAAATGGTTATTTGTTTTAAAACTATCGAAAACTTTGGTTAATTCAGCGAGCGAGAGGAAGCTTCGCAACTCAGGTAACTTGAATTAATTTACTTAGTTTGAGTTTTTAAAAGTGTGTTTTGTCAATGAACTAGAATTGTAATTATCTCATAAGATAAACATATGCATAATAGACAGTTTCTTTTCAGTTGTCTTTTGTTCTGTACGCTGAGCAGCAGTTTAATAAACTGCTTGTGTGGAGAATTGTTTATTCCGAGGGCCGGCTGATTGTGTTTCGACGTGCATGGAAAGCAGTTTCAGAAAATTTTGCCCTCTCTGTTATAAACAAGTAATCGCATTGAGTCCTCGTAGAATTAAGGATAAATATTCCCTTGTATTTTCAAAGTTTTCTCAAATTACCCTCGTCGCTGCGCAACTCGGGCAATTTTGTGAAAACTTTGAAAATACGCGTAAAAATTTTTCCTTAATTCTACTCGGCCTCATGCGATTACATATACTTATAACATAGAGGGCAAAATTACTGAATGCTAATTGGTTGAGACAGAGGGCATTTTTTCTTAATTTTCTTTCGGACGAGGGCAAAATTACTAATTCCTGATTGGCTAAGCGCCGAAATTACACCGGCCATGAAAACTAACCTAAGAAGCGACACACGCCGTAAAATCTTATTTGAAGGAGACACACGCCATAAAAACTAGCTTGAAGGCGACACAACATGAAAACAAACTTGAAGGCGACACACGCCGTACAAACTAAGTTGAAGGCGACATACGCCATTAAAACTAAGTTGAAGGCGACACACGCCGTAAAAACTAACTTGAAGGCAACACACGCCATGAAAACTAACTTGAAGGCGACACACGCCATGGAAACAAACTTGAAGGCGACACACGCCATTAAAACTAACTTGAAGGCGACACACGCCGTAAAAACTAACTTGAAGGCGACACACGCCATTAAAACTAACTTGAAGGCGACACACGCCATGAAAACGGACTCGAAGAAGACACGCGTCTAGAAAGCTAAGTAAAAGGCAAAAACACCTAGAAAGGCGACACACGCTCTAGAGCGGGTGCCACGAGCGGGATTTTCGCCAGCAGCACCAGCAGCGGGAGCTTCACCCGGCCTGTCCAATCGATGAAAATCGATCATCGGAACGCAATCAATATAATCAATATAATCGATAAAAATTAATCGATTATTATTGATTGGTTCCATTAATCGATGAAAATCGATACTCACAATTCTCCTCCTCCTGATTGTAGCGATTTTTATCGATTTCATTGATTATCATCGGTTTTAATAAATAAGTAATTTATGATTTCTTACAACGTCTTGTAAGAGGATGCGTTGAACCTCAACACATCCGTTATTCGCGTGGAACCCATAACACAGTGACGGGTGAAGGTTATATTAATAGAAGGTGCAGTGAAGGGTTACCACGAGTGCCCATTTACAGTAAGGA
>OZ024893.1:37375376-37495376 GCA_964017195.1 Siderastrea radians | reverse complement strand
GCAAAGAAGTTGACGCTGCATCTCACTTGAAGTTCGATAAATTTCATCACAATGAACGAATTGCCACAGAACTTCAAAGGTGTATTTTTGGATCTTAGGTCTACCTCTGTTCTCTCTCATGGATTCCACATTCTGTTTTAAGCCGTCGAACCTATTAAATACAAAATTCGCCTTTTCTGGTATGCGTTTTCATTTGAACTTCACGCATTTCTCTGCGAGCCACGATTTGACGACAGAATTGTCCTCAACTGGAGGCTTTTCGACAAGCAAAAGAGGACACTGCGGAGTCAAGAGAGCCGCCTGAGGCTACATGTATATTAACCCTCAAGAGGAGTGTCGGAAATAATCGTTTGGCTATTGATTAGCATTAGAAAAGTGTAGATCCATGAAACAAACGAGTAATTTATTTGTTCTCTCTAGTCAGTAGTTAAATATTTATTTCTTACACTTTTTTGAAGACACTGAAACATCATTTTTCATCGTTAGTTTTTGTCTGTCTATGCATTAGTCAAACCTTATTGATCAGAAACTTATAAAATAGCTTAAAACTAGAAAACCTGTGGTTTACTGGAGACGCACCCCTACAAGCCGGAGTTATAAAGTTGTGCGCACCTAGATTCACGGATTTTTCTATTGGGTATTATAAATAAATTTTGCGAGTTCTGTTTTGGAAATGGCAAAAAATACATATCGTAAAAATGAAAACCCGCAGCAAAAAAATCATAGCAAACCGTAGGTGCTAGAATTAAACCTGTGAATTCTCCTTCAATCCTTGCAAATTCCGTGTTTTGCAATGCAGTAACAAATGGCCTGCGTTTTAGAATATTGCGTTACATATTTGAGTGACTATTTGTCGAAAGATGACTCGAGCATTTTGAGCCAATGACGTCCGTTAGTGACGTCATGGCTATTGTCAGTGGCTAAAAGAACGTCGCTACAAGGTATCTGTCTGATGGTGTCTGTCCTTCGTTTGTGAGGCCGGGGGTGGGGATTCTGTGAGATGTTTTGTGGGGCCTGTGCCTCCGGGTCACTGAAGACCTTACCTTTTCAGTGGCATATACACGTACAGCTTATATGGGAGTACAACCCCCGGGCTTTGAAGTGTTTTGCATTCGAGAATCTCGATCAACAGGAACTAATTAATGTTATTTCGAATGCGCTGTTGTCGGATTTTATTCGCGTTGTAGTCCTTCCTTTACTTAGCCGTGGTATAAATTTCCATAAACTGTATCCTGCAGGGACTGATCAAACGACGGAAAAAAAGCATTGCCCGAAAGCAACGCAGTTCTTAACACCAGCAACACCACAGTCAACAAGACCCGGCATGATAAGCGCTCATGACTAGAAGGCAGATACGGACAACGTTGTTTCGCTCTTATTGGAGCTCATCAGCGTATCGTAGCCACCAACACAATGAGAATTCGTGAGAAATCACCTATCTCACAAATGCTGTATCTAGATCCATTCCAGAAAGAACTAGAAATCAAATGATTTCCGGTCACAAACACGTACTGTGCGTTTGTGGCCTAAAAATGATCCGAATGCTGTGGTGAAACGAACGAGGGATGGCCAATACCATCCGCCCCGTACAATAAAACAAAGTGCAAGATGGTCGGATTTCCACTGCAACAGACACGTCAGAAATCATACTCAAGACGGACTCGTCAATTTGAGATTTAAACATTTTGACTTCCAACCAGCTTGACGGAGTCAATTCCAGTACGAGACAAATGTTTTCAGCTTTCTGGTGGAATTACAATTAAAAGAAAGATAAATAATAAGAAAAGTAAGCGGATTTGCATAACTGGCTAAATTATACAATTTATTTACACTTGAAGAAGTAAAGTGGATATAAACATTTCGGTGATGTTTGAAAGCAAAGCAGACTATTTATCAGGTTACAAGCACTACAAGTGCAAGCAGAGACCCAAAACGGGTTCTAAAAATAGATGAACTATGAGAAACTGCGTGTTAAACTTTGCATATCAAATTTCAACCCGCTTATGCAAATTAGATCGTCTCACAGGCGTGCTCCATCACGCGTGATCAGCAATCCACAAGACTGAAATGAACATTTGAATATATTTCTTTGTTACGTCCGAGATTTGAATGAAACCTTGAAGATCTCTCTGGAAGACACTTTGAAAGTTACGAGTTAACGGAAAAAATTACTTTGCTACACGCATTAAAAACCTAACATTGTTCGAATGTATAACATTTCAAAGGAAATGATATTTGTAGCTCTTTGTTTCGATCCTGTCTAAAAGTACACACGAGTGACCACGAGTGACCTCGAGTGAGAATGCATCAAAATATTTTCCTGATGTTACGATGACGTGATCATTACATCATTATATCAAATAATCAGTATTTCACGCAAACTGGCCGTTTCTTGAGACCTTAATACCTGGATTCGACATTTTCGCCATTTCTGACTGAATGGGGGGGGGGGGTACAAACTCCCCGCCACCCGCACCCTTTAATCTCGGTTCCCGCCACTTTTCTTAACTTTTTCTTCCCACCTTTTTTCCTCCTCCCGTACACCTCCCTCCCTCTTTTCTACCCGGAGTCCCAAATTCTCTTAAAAGTAGTTCACTTTAATAAGTTTGTTAGTTTCCAGTTAACTAAAGGCGGGATAATCTCATCGTCGGCCTAGTTGTTTACATTTGTCATTCTACCAGTATGTGTATAGCGTCCTGCGGGATTTGCGCGACTTGCAAACGATTTGGACGTTCTCGCAGCTGCATCATTGCCTGTGAAAAGTTATTAATAATATTCAAAGAAATCTAAGATAAATAATTACTTTGATTTCCTCTTTCTAGACTGTTGTAGTTAACAAAGTGGTTTGATTGTATTGTTTTGCTGATATGAGAAATTTATAGCGTAAACCACTATAATCGTTTAACAATTAAATATTTCCTTTTATAACATAGAGGGCAAAATTACTGATTGCTGATTGGTTGAGACAGGGGGCATTTTTTCTTAATTTTCTTTCCAACGAGGGCAAAATTACTGACTCTTGATTGGGCAAGCGCCAAAAATACTCGCATTTGATTGGCTAAGCGCGAGAGCGCGCCATTTGCATTTTGTAAGCGTCTTGAAAAGAAAAGCAGATTTTGAATTGGATTTGAGTTGTTCAACACAAGAATATAGTTTCAGAGTTTAAATTTAGCCGAGTTGGTTGGCGAAAATGGTGTGGTAATCGGCTGATAGTTCAAAGAGAAATTCCAGAAGGTGAACCTGAACGTTTTACGGGAAACAGCAAATGGTTATTTGTTCTAAAACTACCGAAAACTTGGTTAATTCAGCGAGCGAGAGGTCGCTTCGCAACTCAGGTAAGCTTAAATAAATTTACTTAGTTTGAGTTTTGAGTGTGAGTTTGTCAACGAACTAGAATTGTAATTATCTCAAAAGATGATCATATGCATAAAGGACAGTTTTTTTTTTTGTTCTGGGCGCTGAGTAGCAGTTTAATAAACTGCTTGTGTGCAGAATTGTTTATTCTGAGTGCCGGCGGCGGACTGTGTTTCGACGTGCAATGAAAAGTTTTCAGAAAATTTTGCCCTCTATGTTATAAACAAGTAATCGCATTGAGCCCTCGTAGAATTAAGGATAAATTTTCACTTGTATTTTCAAAGTTTTCACAAATTGCCCTCGTCGCTACGCGACTCGGGCAATTTTGTGAAAACTTTGAAAATACGCGTGAAAATTTATCCTTAATTCTACTCGGCCTCATGCGATTACATATACAAATCACGTACTTTCACAGAAACCTTTTTGTTAATTTTTATATTTGTCATTTTGACTTTCTTTCTTTTTTTTCACCCTTGGTCACTGGTAGCCTTCTAGGCAGAGGAGGGGGTGTAGGGAGGGAGGTGGACAGAATTTGGGACTCCGGGTAGAAAAGAGAGAGGGAGGTGTACGGGAGGCGGAAAAAAGGCGGGAAGAAAAAGGTAAGAAAAGTCGCGCGAACCGAAATTAAAGTGTGCGGGTGGCGGGTGTGCGGGAAATTTATACCCCCCCATGCCCCCTCCCTGTCCGTCCCCTAGCCCCTCCCCCATTCAATCAGAAATGGCGAAAATGTCGAATCCAGGTATAAAGGTCTCAAGAAACGGCCAGTTTGCCGTGAAATAGTGATTAGAGCGCTTTTCAAATGAGTGTCGTAAAACCAAAACCAAAGTAATTACCCCAGCCAATCACCACAAACACAAATTACCCAATGAACCAATCAGAACTCGAAGCAAGTACATGTAACCGGCGTCAAGCGCAGGAAAACGCGTGCGAGCGCGAGCAAGTCACGACTGATTGGTTTGAGTTTTACTCCTGATTGGTCGAGAAAGTGGCGCGAAAGGTTTTAACCAATCACAGAGCGAAGTAAAGCAAAACCAAAGCAAAACACGAATTACTTTCGACACTCAATTGAAAACCGCTCTATTAGACAAAATGATATAATGATGACGTCATCATGACATCAGCCAAATATTTTAATGCAATCTCACTATTGGTCACTCGTAGTCACTCGTGGTCACTCGTGGTCTACTCGTGGTCACTCGTGGTCACTCTTGTGTACTTTTAGACACGATCCTTTGTTTCCGAAAATGTGGTAAATTTCTCACGGGAATTCCGAATCTCGGGAGGAATTTACAAAACCGATGCATTAACTTGAAAACTCCAAATTTTCAAAAATACTGATTATGGGTGACGGAGCATGGCTGTAATACCGACAGAATAATCGACAAAAAGCTTTTCCAGACAAGTAAACAATACAAAAAAAAAACCGTTAGATGTAGATTAAGAAGAAGAGATAACTGTTCAACAGTTTCTCGGTGGAACGTGCAACCACACACGCAATGTTTTGTTCTGGAGATCCAGATCCGAGAACCCTGCACTGGACTGGAGGAAAAAGCATAGTTGTCGTTAGAAAAAAAAACAAAAACCAAACAAACAATTTCACTCGCCGGGATCACTCCAGAATTCTGCTAACTCAAGCGATATAAACTTGCACGTTCACTGGAAAATTAATACAACAGGAAAATTGCGACAAGGTGGAATAAAACGTCATCGGTTCTGTGCATGCCTATGTTTTACTTCGCGCACAATTTTAATGTCACACTGTAATGAACTGTCACGTAGTCACGCGTTTCGTTACCCCGTTTTATGATAACTGAATATGCTGATTAACCACAAGTTGTCGGGGAGGGGGAGGCGTGGTTGAGGGAGTTAAGGTGGGACTGCACTGCAGTGGTGTAAAACTCATAGGTTGTCCCTATAAATTTCACCATATTACGGAACAAAACGTCATTGGCTCTCCACGCATTGCGTGCCTTTGTTCTATGAGGTGGGGGGCTGGTGGGATTTGATGGGGGGCCATAAAAAAATGGGGCTCCAAAAGGGGAGGGCAGCCGAAAAAATATGGTGTGTAAAGAGGGGGGGTCACCAAAAAAATTGTCTTTAAGTATAGCAGTGACAGCATCTGTAATTTGCAAACATCAGTGCCAGGATGCCATAAAATAGCGTTTCTAAGGTTTTGAAAATTCAAATTTACCCGGGGGACCCCCCCTCACTTTCTTATACATCCAACATGTCGTTACAAAATACAGCCAAGGTAATGTCAACTCTCTTTGGCCTCTGCTGGTCTATTAGGGGAGCAGGGTTGGTGCAGTGGTGAGAGCACTCGCCTCCCACCAATGTGGGCCGGGTTCGAGTCCCGAACTCGGCGTCAGTATGGGTTAAGTTTGTTGTTGGTTCTCGTCCTTGCTCCGAGAGGGTTTTCACCGGGTACTCCGGTTTTCCCCTCTCCTCGAAAACCAACATTTCTAAATTCCAATTCGATCTGGACAGAGTGGACGAAGAGCCACCTTGTGGATGTGCCACTGCTATTCCCATTTACTTATTTATTTATTTATTTATTCTTAAACGACTGAACAACCAATAACAGCATCCAAAATAATGCTTAAAACCGGCATTAATTGTCTGCTTATAAACTTCAGAATGCCCCAAGTTGCATTAAAGCATCTCTAGATTTTCATAATTTTCTGGAACCCTATCAGAAAATTACCTTTAGTGCTTGTCAATAAAGACATTTGTTCCTGCAAGACTGATTCTAAACTAGCAATATTTGTTGAAATTGACTTGACGTTGATATAAGCCGGATTTACTTTATCCTTTTTTCTTTGGGGGGGGGAGGTCATCCCAAATATTTAGGACCCCTTTTTCTAATGTAGAGGGGAGTCATTATATATTACAGGAACTACCCATCAAAACCAACCAGCCCCCCCCCCCCCCCGCTACCCCATAGAAAGTGAACGGTCCCTAAACGCCCGGGGTTGAAGGTTCTCTTGAAAAAGAAGACCACATTTTGTTCAAGACTATGTTTTCACCGTTTTTTTTCCCTCTTGATATGAGCTAGATTTCAAGTGCATAAAATGGAATATTCTCTGTTAGCACAATGACAGGGGTGAGTTACATAATATCTAACGCCAGGCGCAACTGCTAACGTCACACGTTCAAATAGAGACTTTAACTAGAGTGAACGTCTGACGTTAGAAGGTACGCTAAGCGCTAAGTTTTTTGCACCTCGCCCCAGATGTTTCAATTACACGGTCATAACAAAATTAACTCATAGTTGTACGTGTGTTTTACTTTCCCGTTTTGTTCAGAAAAGGCTAAAAAAAGCCTCAGGAACTTCAAAGACCAAAATACACGCCTCATGTATCAGATGCCGGCATTCGGGTAAGCTGTCTTAGTAGTGATATGGGCACCGAATAAGCAGTTTTTTTGAGAAGGAATCTAGTTAACGTGAGGAGGAATTAAATGACGTTGAGATGCCGCTACGATAAAGATGTGGGTGGCTCATGAATAAAATACGCGGGAATCTTGGTAATTTATGAATCAATAAATTATGTCGCTGAAATCTCAACTTGTCAAAAAGAATGCCTCGCATGAGAAAATTGCTTAAAAAAGCGTACGTGGCATTGGAAAAATGTCTGAAAATAAAGTAAAGAACATTAAATTTAGTGAAAATAAATAACAAGGCTGTAGTTAACAGGATCTAAAATTATGTGTACGGGAATGAAAGTACATCAGTATTTATATTACTTTGTCTAGTGATATTAGGCCACGAGTGGCTAGAGGGTTCGTAAAAATGTCAGAAACGTCAAAAGCAAAAGTTAAATGTTTAAAAATCAATGGCATTACAAGTGGTCGGATCCCGTACTCAAATTCTGTTGCAATGCCACTGAGCCGAATAATTAAGAATGGTAAATAAAGCAAAAGAGCTTTCACAGTACTCGTACAAAGGAATCGCTCGTTAACGCGCTTGACGGCACCTAAATGTAAACATTTTAAAAGCGACCTAGGGCACAAGTAACAAAAGATCTCGCGTGCAAGCGATTAAAAATAATGAGACATTAAACACACTCTGTGCGAGCGAGGAGACCATCCAGAACATCTTGCAATTTCTGCATTGCTGGAAGAACTGGAGCCGTCGCTAGGTCTGTTGCTTAAGATATTTCAGTAGTTCCTGTGAGATATTGTCTGAGATATGGTCAAATCGATCCTCGCCAGGTAGAACGTTCATTCGCAACCTACAATTGTCTTCAGTGGTTGTTTTTAAATTAACGAGGCGATACCCAAAGGGTCTGCGCACAGCCTCGTCATATCGCTTGATAAAGAAATCAGTGTGGCCAGGATACATTTGCTTAGCCAGGGTTGGAATTTGCAGTTTACCCCGCGGATTTCGAAAAGAACCAAGAAATGACTGTTAAGACTGATGCTTCGACTGCCTTTCCTTTGATGGACTAAGTTCCGAACGATATAAACGACGCTGAGGTTGGGATGATGAGAACCTCCTGTAAACAAGTTGACGATTCTCTTGTCCCCGCCCGCATTTTTCCTCTGATGGTCGATCACCATGAAGTTGCGTTTGTTGATGTCAAAAAAGGTGTCGTGTTCTAGGTCCGATGGAATACCCTTGACAAATTCTGTTTCGTATCGTTACCAGCAATTCCATGTACCCGGGTTGTCACTGTGAGTAGCACCAAACAATCCTCTCCGGGGGTAAGTGAATTACCTCTTGAGCCTGCTGTAGTAAACTGAGGCCAGTGTGAGGATTAACCCAGACCGTTTTACCAGATCCGACCATCCCAGCAACCATGCAAGTAAATGGTGTACAAAGTGAAACCGCTGACATTTTTAAAAGCATGTGGTTCCTAATGCTATAAAACAACGAAACATTCTAAATTCGCATCATTTGTCACTTACCTGAAGTGCGTGCTCATCAGTATGAAGAGAACGGTAGACTGGGATGAAGAGGAAGAGAGCGAAAAGGTTACACTGATGAAAAGAGTGATGAAGAGGAACCCCAAATCAAAGATGTTTTAGATTATCTTTCGCAGGCATTTTCCCGAAAACGTGCTTCTGACAAAGTGAAACCGCTGTCATTTTTAAAGGCATGTGGTTCCTAATGCTATAAAACAACGAAACATTCTAAATTCGCATCATTTGTCACTTACCTGAAGTGCGTGCTCATCAGTATGAAGAGAACGGTAGACTGGAATGAAGAGGAAGAGAGCGAAAAGGTTACACTGATGAAAAGAGTGATGAAGAGGAACCCCAAATCAAAGATGTTTTAGATTATCTTTCGCAGGAAGTTTCCCGAAAACGTGCTTCTGAACTGTTGCATAGTATGGCCATTTCCAAAGATATGTTGTTTTGGACACACCGAGGGCAATTAGTCCGGCGCCAGCGGATAATTTCAGTGCAGTGACAAATATCTCAGAGCTGGTCGAGTATGTGTTACTTCCGCATAGCGATGATGTAGGTAAACCTCGCGCACTCAACACCTCCCTAGATGGACTGGCAGAGCCGGGGGTCGATAATCGTTTGATAAAGAATACGAAAATTCTAAGTGTTTTGTTAGAAAAATGGATGTAATGAACACTCCAAATACAAGCTTACGAGGGACAATCTACAGACAGCGGTGAGGAGGAGGAAACGGCTTCTGATAGTAATCAGTCCCAAGAGTCTGAAAACAGTGACTAAGAAGCCGAAAGCGAAATAGAGACCGAGACTAGCGACTCTGAAAACACATCATTCGTACAGGAGAAGGATCTAAGTCCATGTCAACACTGTGAAGGCTTGAATGCTTATCACACCACGGTCATGCAATTTCCCAAGTGCTTTTGGCATAATAGCCGTGAAAATTGCCCTGTATGCGGTCACAGTATTCCTATAGACAGAAAACATATCAAGGAAGAACTCAAGAGATTTTTTGATTGTAAAGCTGTCACACATTATGACCGAAAGAAATCAAAAGTGACTTTTTTCCCTTCTGACGAAGACAAGGATCAAAACAATTAATTCTGTAATAATGGTTTTGCATTGAGAAAGATGGAATATTCAGTTTGTCACGAGCGTGGGACAAAGAAAAAATCTGAGTCCCCGACGCGAATCGAACCCATGACCTCCCGTACACCGGTCGGGCGCTCTAGCCACTGAGCTACTGGGAGACTCGTGGCGAGCGAGGTCATATTTACTGAGTTCGCTGTGACACGCGTCCTGCATACTGCTAGGATCAGCAATGTCGAAAGCACCGTGTGTGATAATGAAGAAAGAAAGATGGTAAATTTTAAGCTCGGAAAGAAATGAGAAGGATGGAATATTCAGTTTGTCACGAGCGTAGGACAAAGAAAAAATCTGAGTCCCCGACGGGAATCGAACCCATTGTAGTTGAATTGCTAAGAGGTTGAAATAAACGTTTTGCCCGACTTGACAATTTGTTTGTTTGATGACTCATTATTTCTAATCGTTTGCACATTGTTACTTGTGCCCTAGTTCGCTTTCAAAACTGTTTTTTTTTTTAATTTATTTATTACAAGTAAGACATATAAGTAATAACAACAAAAACGATAACCTACAATTAACACAGGAGTTAAATTACAGTATATAAACGCACGCTTGATTGTAGCTGTAAATACTAATTACACCTTAGAACTAATACACCTAATTACACCTAAATACTACTGATAACTTACATTTGGGGTATACATGCTTTTTTTATCATTGCATAATTATTACACTGTAACTACACACACCACTTACTACTAACTAATTACACTGCTTGTCATACGACACTTGATTAGTTGTCACACTATTTGATTGCTACACACACAACAAACGGAAATCTCGATGCAATGTCTCAGTTATTAGAAGGCTCCCACGCCAAGGCAAACAAGGATCTCGGGCATATCCTAAAAGCTGGACTGGACCCTGGACTCTGGACTCTGGACTTTTCCTCCCAAAACTTTACCCCCCTCGGAAAAAAATCTCTATATCTCCCCCCATAAAACTTCCCTCCCCCCCAAAAAAAATTCCTTCCCCCAAATAAAAAATTCAACTACATCGGATTTTTTTTCTAATAAACTAAACAAGTTAGAAGTGTGCGAGATTTCAAACAAAAAACGTTATTCCCCCCACCCACCTCCCCGAAAAAACCTTTATGTCTTCCCCTTAAAACTGCCCCCTCCCAAAAAATCCCCCTCCCTTCCCCCAAATAAAAAAATACAACTACATCGGATTTCTGATTGAAAGCGATTGAACAAGCTTGTCGTCTCAATGTTCTTGCACAAATGGGCATTGAAATCACGAACGCCATCGAACGACCCGACCCCAATCCTTAAAAAAGAATATTTGGCGTGCGAACGTGATTGCATTACACAATAATAAGCAAAGATCAGATAAAATTGTCTATTCATTGATGCAACGTGTGCAAGCTCTTATCAGCTGCCAGTGACAATGTTGTTTACCTAAGCTGTTACATTTACTCTTGTTTTCCGTCAAGCATTAAGTATTGTGTGTCCTCGAAATAAATTGCATTTTTTTAGAACGTTACTTGTTCGATGGTCACACTAAAGCTTGTTAATTGCAGCCGCTCAGAGGCTCTTTTTGCGCGCAGATAGGTTCTATTCACCGACACGTGCAAGGCCTCGCGTACTTTTATCAACTAATCTGATAACAAGCTTTTGATGTGTGCGCGCGGTGTCCGTTTTCTTTGTCTCATTAACAAAAGATTTTTAAAAAGCATACGCCAGACAGACAGAGACATTGGTGTCTCAGTCGACCAAGTTTAGGTGCTGTGAAATCTTCTGAGAGCTGAGAAATGGAAAAATTAACCCGTAGGTTCGCCCAAGTGGTTATTGGAACAGGGTCTTGAAGGGGGGTCCTGATCCCGCATTCCCGCTCCTTTTTCACGAGAATCCCGCATCCCGCATCCCGCACTTTTTTCATCGCTATCCCGACTTTCGTGTTTTCTTTCCCAAAAATACATTTAAAAAGACTAATTTCTGCAAAAGCTAATAAATTTAAGATGTAGATTGGCCCTTTTCATTGATATTTTGTGCTCGCCTGGTTGATTCGCTTTTGCTGCTATAACGTTTATTTGGGTCGTGACGATTTCCCGAATTTCCGACCGTCAGGCAACAAAATCCCGCATCCCGTGCCCAAATTTTGGCCAATCCCGCTTCCCTGGTAGCAGTCAAATCCCGAACCCCGTCAAGATATTTTTCGTTTTCCCGAATCCTGCACCGCATTTTGGTCAAATCCCGGATCCCGAGAATACCCTTCCAGACCCTGTTGGAAGTAAGTATCGTTATCGCAATACATTGTAAAGCGATGTGTGTAAGACCAGTGTTGCGGTAGAGCAAGTAACCGAAGTAAAATTGCTGTTTCTTTTCTTACTGAAAGGCTCGTCTGAATCCGAGAAAGAGGAAAAAAAAGCCAAGTACATGTATATTGTTACGTGCGTTACACTGTCTTCACATTACATGCCGTCATTTCTTTTTGTTAACTTCCACGTGCGCCAGCTGGTGACGCCACTTCATAAGCAATTCTTGCTAAACTCCCTTCATTTTTCTGCTTAGGATGACCTTTTACTGAAACGATTATATATTTAACTCTCAAGCAGCTTAAGGTCCGGATGCAAAGTGCGCGGGAAGAAAGTGATCGGCATTATCTTTCGTTAGGGTAAAATTTTCCCCAATAAATAAATCGCCTATCGTGACATTTTTGACAGCGAACAAATCTCGATGGAGGTACTCTCCTATAAAAATGAAAAAGAGTGCTTCTGAACAAATTTCTAAAACACCCCTAAAAGGTACCAGTATCTCGCTTCGTGGGCGTGGCTTACATTCATTTTAACCCCTAACAGGCAAAGTAACAAATACAACCCATCAATTTTTTTAAGATACCGCGGAAGCTTTAACGACAGTCTTTTTTATACTTAAGCACCCTAAGCGTTACCAATCCACAAATTTACCGTCTAACATGTACAACAGGACCCCGTCATTTTTATAGGGGAGTAAACTTCCCCCGGAACTAAACTTCTAAAACAAATGAAATAGGCGAATTGATTGCGAATTATGAACAAATGAATTAGAGAGTACTGACACAGGAACGTCACTTTTCTTAGGTTGAAAAGTTGTTTTGTTACTCGAAGAAGAGTGCTATCCGTACTATCCGTTAAAATACTTTTGTACGTGTGTTTCGGCAAATCACCTGACGTCTTATGTATTTTATATGACCTGCAGAAAAGGTTTTTTTTTTTTGCTAATAAATAATTAAAACCACAGCACCTAAACTTGGTCAACTGAGATACCAATGTCTCTGTCTGGACAGTTAATTACGCGTAGGCTTTTCAAAAATCTTTTGTTAATGAGACAAAGAAAACGGCACCGCGCGCACACGTCAAAAGCTTGTTATCAGATTAGTTGATAAAAGTACGCGAGGCCTTGCACGTGTCGGTGAATAGAACCTATCTGCGCGCAAAAAGAGCCTCTGAGCGGCTGCAATTAACAAGCTTTAGTATGACCATCGAACAAGTAACGTTTTAAAAAAATGCAATTTATTTCGAGGACACACAATACTTAATGCTTGACGGAAAACAAGAGTAAATGTAACATCTTAGGTAAACAGCATTGTCACTGGCAGCTGATAAGAGCTTGCACACGTTGCATCAATGAATAGACAATTTTATCTGATCTTTGCTTATTATTGTGTAATGCAATCACGTTCGCACGCCAAATATTTTTTTTAAAGATTGGGGTCGGGTCGTTCGATGGCGTTCGTGATTTCAATGCCCATTTGTGCAAGAACATTGAGACGACAAGCTTATTCAATCGCTTTCAATCACTGAGAAATCCGATGTAGTTGTATTTTTTATTTGGGGGAGGGGAGGGGGACTTTTTGGGAGGGGCAGTTTAAGGGGGAGACATAAAGGTTTTTTCGGGGAGGTGGGTGGGGGGAATAACGTTGTTTGTTTGAAATCTCGCACACTTCTAACTTGTTTATTAGAAAAAAATCCGATGTAGTTGAATTTTTTATCTGGGGGAAGGAATTTTTTTGGGGGGGTTAGGGAATTTTTATGGGGGGGAGATAGAGAGATTTTTTCGGAGGGGGTAAAGTTTTGGCAGGAAAAGTCCAGAGTCCAGAGTCCAGAGTCCAGAGTCCAGAGTCCAGAGTCCAGAGTCCAGGGTCCAGTCCAGCTTTAAGGATATGCCAGGATCTCGCGTCAGGGGAGGTTAAGAAAATATACATATGCTACATACATAATTGATTTCTAAAATAAAGTGCTCAGGAGATCCCATTTTTTTTGGAATAGAGTGCGCCGTTTTGACCTCTATGTCAAACATCGACTTAAGGTATTGTAGAAAACCTGCTACTTGAGGTGAAGTTTCCTTTCTTTTACAAATCCATATAAAATGTCTAGCCATAAGATAACAGAAATTTAGCTGTTGATGACATTTGGAAGAGTCCAGCATCAGTCCTAATGCAACAGAGATATTCATTGTGTAATTTTCCGGAAGGATTTGGGCTAGAGTTAACCGTGCGTTTAAGCTGTTCCAAAAAGAGGCCACTTTAGGGCAAGACCAGAAGAGGTGTACAAGTGTCTCTGGTTCTTGGTCGCAAAAGGAGCACTTTGGGTTATCGTTAATTCCAATTTTGTTTAGAGATTCGTTAGTTGACAATCGTCTGTGTAAAAGCGTAAATTGAAATTCAACGAGCCTTGTACTCTTAGTACATTTGGAGGCTAGTAGGTATGTCTCACGCCAGTTAATACATTCATGACTGTTTAGATTGCAGTCCTTTATCCGGAAATTTCATAAAAATCGTCCAATGTTTTGAGGGAAGCTGTTAAGGATTCCCTCGACTCATCTAGTATTAATGTCGTATCGTCTGCGTATTGACTCAACTTAATTTCTTTATTGTTTACAAGAATACCACTGATATTGTCATTTTTACGGATTGCCTTGGCTAACATTTCTGCTGCTAAAACAAAAAGGTAAGGCGAAAGAGGGCAGCCTTGTCTAACACCTCTTTGTATTTCAAAAAAATTCGTTGCCCACCCGTTGTTTAAAACGCAACTTTCTGGCCGGTAATAAAAAAGATTTATCTTTTTGATGCCAGCTCCGAAACCAAAGTATTGAAGAGTTTTCCTAATAAAAGGCCACTCTATCGTATCAAATGCTTTTTCAAAATCCAAAATCAAGAGTAATCCAGGTATGTTTTTCTCTTTGGCGTAACAGATGACGCTGTCAATGAGTCGAATGTTTTCTCCGATGAATCTACCTTTTATGAAGCCCGTCTGGTCATTATGAAGCCCGTCTGGTCAAACTTTCAAGCGGTTGGCAATTGATTTAGCCGCTATTTTGTAGTCGCAATTGAGGAGGGTCAAAAGTCTCCAGTTTTTAATAAAATAGGGTTCTGCATCTTTCTTAGGGATGAGCTTGATGATTCCTCTCCTCTGGGTTATTGAGAGTTGGTCCTTTTCATAGGTGTAGTTTAGACTTTTAATTAGGATAGTAGATATGTCTTTCCAAAAAACCTTATAAAATTCGGCTGGTAGGCCGTCAGTACCAGGGGTCTTATCTGATTCCATGTCTTTTAGAGCCTCTAGACATTCTTTTTCCGTTAACGCCCCTTCACATGTAGTCATGAAGGACATTGTCGTTTCCATGCTCGAAAAAACTGTTGTATCATGATCATTGCTTGCCTTATGTTTAGATGTATAAAGGTTCTTATAGAATAACTCACATTCAGATAAGATTTTTTCGTCAGAGGTAACAAATTCATTGTCATGTATTTTAACTTGGCTTATTGTCCCCTGTTTAAAATGTCGTTTTTCAAGGTTTAAAAAATATTTGGTGTTCTTTTCTCCTTCGTTATACCATTTAGTCTTAGATCTCAGAATTGCACCTTTAGTGCGAGATTCAATGATGTTCTCAAGTTCAAGCTTTTTTTTGTTAAGTTGTTCTTCGAGGTTAGATAATTGCGGGTCGTTTGCGTATCTATTGTCAAAATCATCCTCTAATTTGGCAATTGTTTGTTCTAGCTCTTTTTCACGTTGGTTGGTTTGTTTCTTCTTAATCTTGGAGTAGTGGAGTGATTTCTTGCGCACTTTTAACTTTACCATTTCCCATAGAAGAGAAGGGTTAACTGAATCGTCATCTTCATATTCATCTCTAGTCTCCTAAATTGTTCTCTTAATTTGGTTGACATAATCAATTTCAGTTAGGAAAGATGTGCTGAGTTTCCAGAAGCCCGGTCCACGTGGATTAGAGTGCAGTAATAAGCGTAAAGTAATCATGGAGTGGTCAGTTTTGTAACCGGGAACAATGTCTGCAAGAGAAGTAATGTTGACGGCACTTTGACTAATTAAGAAAAAATCTAGTCGACAGCGTACTTTTGGGTGGCGCTGTCTCCATGTGTATCTACTAGTTTCTGGATGCAGCACCCTCCAGACGTCTACCAGATCTAATTTCTCTGAAAATTCTTGTATGATTTTAACACTGTTTTGATGCGTTTTAGCGAGGCCGCCTTTTTTGTCCTTTTCTGTGTCGAGTACGAGGTTGTAGTCGCCTCCTATGAGAACACCATCGCATTTAAAGTCCGTGAGGTGCTCGAAGAAATCAACGAAGAAAGTTTGGTCATCTTCATTTGGAGCATAAATGTTAGCCAAGGTTAAACATTTCTCATTCGCTTTTACGTCGCAGATGATAAAACGTCCTGAGGGGTCAATAAAGAGCTTTTCAATTTGCAAATTGAAATTGTTGTTAAAAAGTATGCATACCCCTGCTTTATTGCTCTTGTAGGTGCTGAAGATAGTTTGATAACCCCATTCTGCCGACCATACGTGATTAGTGTTTTCAGTGGAATGAACCTCTTGTAGCATATAAATTGAGAATTTTTTTGCTCGAAGCCAATTAAACACCTCTCTACGTTTTATATTATCTCTTAGTCCCCTGACATTTAGCGAAGCTATTGTCAGAGCCATGAATAGTATTTTGGTTTGTTTCTTTGAATAATTCCTTCCTGCCTTGGCGCTAGAACTCCGCAATCACTGCACATTACACTGACACAGTGACACAAAAGAAAAAAACACAAAAACACAGGAGCGAAAAAAAAGGAAACAAAAGTGCCACATACAACAAAAGAATAAAAACGTTTTCTGCCGGAAAGCATATTTGTGTATGCGGCTTACTTGCTTGGTTTAACGGTTAAGACCCAAGCAAGGCGACAAAAAGAAAAAAAGAGAGGTAATCGTTTACCAGAAGCCGTTTTGTTTCCCGCCCGCGAAACATGATTTCAATTTCTCTATAAATGGCGCATCGGGTGGCTGAAAAAGCTACTAGATTGGGCGATTGAAGTGTTTACATAAAAGATATTTTAAACTCATCTGGGTTTAGTGCCTGTAAATAAACACACTCACAGTTCTAGAGGCTTGCCAACGGGCCAGAGTTTCCCTCTGATGTACAGTTTATCAGGTTGAGCTTTGCTGAAAGCCACAGGATTGTTGCTACGCTTAGCTTTCTTGAATGTTTCCATCTGAGTTCTCCTTCTCTCTACAATTTCGAATGGTAAATCCTGGTACATTTTGAAGTCGGTTCCTCGCAAACGGTGACCAAGCGAATAAAGTCTTTCACAGTCCTTATATCTTAGAAACCTGGCAAGGATGGGTCGGGATTTCTCTTCTTTCTTTTTTCCTAGGCGATGAACTCGCTGTATTTCAATACTAGCAGCGTCACTGAAGCCTAGTTCCTTTTCTAGAAAAGAGCGAAGCACCATCTCTGTGTCTTCTTTCGGATCCTCCTCTGGGATGTTCTCGAACTTTACATTTTCCCGTCTAGAATATGCTTCCAAGTACAGATTCTTATTCTCGATCTCCTTGACCAAGGCACTGAGCTTGTTATTCTCTTTTTCTAGGGCTTCCAGTCCAGAATTTGTCTTTTCCTCAAACTTTCCTAGTCTCTCGGATGTCTTTTGTTTGTCTTCGTTATTTGCATTTAAACTTTCTTTTAGACCCTCGACATCTTGTTTGGTGGTTTTGTAGGCGTCTTCGAGGGTTTGTATTCTTCCTTCAAGCTTGTCAAAAGATTTCCGGAGATCATTTACTGCTTCTTCGATGATGTCAAGCTTTTCGAGCTTTTCGATATACTCAAGCTTCTTAAGAATATCCTGCAGAGTCTTTTGAAAACCTCCGGCCATATTCAATGCGGATAGAATTTCGTCACCTTCTTCACCGTTTTCGTCTTCGGGAGAATGATCACATTCTCTTAGCTTCTTTGCTTCCGGCGAAGAGTTTGACCCTGTTGAGTTATCAGAGGACTGTCTTGCTCTTCTTTTACTGAGTAGTATATCGATAAATTCGGCCATTTACCCACACGAGCAGCAAGAATTAAATAGACGGGTTTTTGAAACGTCTTCACGCCGCCATTGCTCCCCAGTCTCCCCGCTTTCAAAACTTAAGTCAAGCGCGTTAACGAGCGATTCTTTTGTACGAGAACTGTGAAAGCTCTTTTGCTTTATTTACCATTCTTAATAATTCGGTCTAGTGGTTTTGCAATAGAATTTGAGTACGGGATCCGACCACTTGTAATGCCATTGATTTTTAAACATTTCACATTTGCTTTTGACGGTTTTGACATTTTTGCGAGCCCTCTAGCCACTCGTGGCCGAATATTACTAGACAAAATTGTTAAAAGGATGCCAACCGAGCCACAACAATGCCAGGACTTTATTCTAAACTGAACTCACTAACGTGTGTTTCATCACGTAGCAACGAAACCGAACTAATGCACCTATCAATGTAAACCCCGTGGGAGGGAGGAGTGCGGGCAAGGGGTGGGGATTTGATGGCGAAGTCCACCCCCTCAGTGGGAGGTTTGATCGAGTACCTTTATTCGGGGTTACCATCTTGCAATCTTTCGAATAAGTGCTGTCCAGTAATAAAGAATATTTGTCGCGTTTGTCATTGGCTGATAATGGAGAAACTTTATTTTACATCAGCAGGATAGCAGAGAATCAGCTCTCTTGCTTTCTTTCTCTTGGAGAAACGTAATGGTTAGCCGCTAAGTTTTTTTGGTGAGTTCGATGTTCCACCAGTAGGACATGGTGGATGAAGCAATGAGGTCACGGAAACTAACTTTAACGGGTAAAATGCTGCAGGACCAGCATTGTAAGGGAGGATGTAATAGGTCGATCCTATAAAGAACTCAATTCGCAATGGCTCCATATGAGCTAACCTTGGCCAGGTGAGTGTTCTCTATTCTGCCCCTTTCCAGCATAGACTAAGCACAGTGCTTAGTAGGAAAGTCAGCAGTTGTAGCTAACATCCTTTTTTAATTGATAACGCGAACCTCATCGATGACCATCTCACGGCGGCCTTTTGGTTCCTGCGAAGAAAACTAGCGATGTACCTTCGCTTTAAATCTCAAAAACGGTGTCCTTAGTTTAGAGACTACCTTCTGCTTCAATCGCCGCTCGTTCAGCAGTTCGTGTCATCCTGCAGTTTACCTCAGCTCACATTTCCAAAACATGCACAATATCTCCCAGACAGCGAAACCATTACAAAACCGGCATTTGGCTTGTCCTTAGAATGTTTTGAATAACTGCTGTCCAGTAATAACAAATATTTCATGCATTTTTTACTTTGTTACTTTGTTAGGCGTCTGCTCGATAGCAGAGAATCAACAGGGTAATGTAGGTAATGCACTGCACGACGATTCCCAGACCTGGTTGGATGCTGCGTCCACTTTTCCTTGGAGAAACATAATGATTAGCCGCTGGGTTTTCTTAGAGAGTCCGATGTTCGACTAGAAGGGCATGGTCAATCCAGCGATGAAGCCACAGCAAGTGACATTAACGGGTAAAACGTTCCTCGATCAGCCTCAGTTGGGAGGAAATGATAGGTCGATCGGTAAAAGAACCTAAATCACAATGGCTCCATGCGAGTAAGACATGGTCAGCTGAGTTTCCCCTTTTTTGGTTTGTTCCAGCCTCGACCAAGCACAGTGCTTGGAAGCAAAGCCAGCAGCTGTACCTGACGTCCTTTTTAATCGATGACGCGAACCTTCTCGATGACCATCTCACGGTGACCTTTTGATTCCTGTGAAGTAAAACAGCGATGCACCTTAATGCCCGGCTGTTGTATGACTTTGCTCCTCATAAACGGTGTTCTTTGTTTAGAGGCTACCTTCTGCTTTAATCGCCACTCATTCAGCAGTTCATGTAATGCCCCAATTTACCTAAGGTTACATTTCCAAAACAGTTACAATATCTCACAGACACGAGAAGCATTATGAAATCGGTTATTTGACTTGTTTTTGCAATCTTTTGAATAGGTGCTGTCCAGTAATAAAGAAATTTTGTCGCGTTTGTCTTTGGCCGACAATGGAGAAACTTTGTTTTGCATTAGCAGGATAGCAGAGAATCAACTCTCTTGCTTTCTTTCTCTTGGATAAACATAATGGTTAGCCGCTAACCTTTCTTGGTGATTTCGATGTTCCATTAGTAGGACATGTTTGATGAAGCAATGAGGCCACGGAAACTGTCTTTAACGGGTAAAATGCTACAGGACCAGCTTTGTAAGGGAAGTAGTAATAGAAGGATTTAACAAATACCACCTGATTGTCAGAGGTTTATTTAAGAATTTTAAAACCCCCAACATAATAAACAAGCTCCTTGCGTCGCATGTTTATTATGTTGGGGGTTTTAAAATTCTTAAATAAACCTCTGACAATCAGGTAGTATTTGTTAAATCCTTCTATTACTACTTAACCGAAACAAACCACCCAGCATAACAAAATTTTTTAATTAAAGAAATACACATCTTTATTATATCAAAGTTGTAATGTCTGCACATAACATAAACATTGAAGAGCTTTTGAAAGAATTTGATCCAGCAACGTTACAAGCTTTAGAGCAATTACTTGCAGAGGACGCTCCTGCTGTTCGAAAAACTATTCAGAATATAATAGATGAAGCAATTTCTGAAAAAGTAAAAAGAAGTTTAGATAAACCTTTACTTCCTAAACCTTTTCAACCAACTGCACCTTCTCGAAGAAGGGGGCGAAAAAAACAAGAAATTTTGAGGAAGTTTGATCCAATTTCTCGAAAAAATATCCCAAAAAATGTAACAAGCTATCAGAATGAAATTCTTGATTTATATGATACTGCCGAATATAAAGGAAAAGAGGTAAGGAGAGAGGGGCGTCGTTTCATTCGATGGCGCTTTATTCGAGAACTTGAAAGAAATCTTACACCTGATTTTATGACAAACAATTGTGATGTACAAAAACAAAGGTTCGCCTTTTTCTGATGTGGAGAAATGGTTGAGTGAGCAAGAAAAATTACGTCTGGACCCTGACAACATAGATAGACCTAACACAAAATGGGTGTTTGAAGGCTTTTTTAATGTTGATGTAAAGGTTGTGCTTGATCGTCAACCGCTTTTAGGAACAGGACCTTTACCAGATTGGCTGCGTAACCTTTCACATAGTCGTAATATGTTTACTTTAGACACTTACAAAGACAATTTATGTCTTTGGCGTTGTATTGCGGTACACCGAGGTTCAAGACCAGATCGAAGTACAACGGCAGCACGGGAACTTGCTAAGAGTTTCTTTAACTACAAAGCTATTCCACAAGACTGCCGGAAAACATGTTTAGATGAACTTGTTAAGGTTGAAAAACATCTTAATAAAAAACAAATTTTCAAAGATTGGTTGGGTATTCGTGTATATGTGCCTGAACGTTTGGAAGATGGTGAAGTTATATGGCATCTTTGGAGGAAACCACCAGCCAAATTACAAATATTTTGACAATTGGAATTTACAAAGGGCATGCTTTCGTTATAAAAGATATTTCGAAGCTTGCAAAAATTTATGCATGTGTTCATTGCCGTTCAAGATTTACTCAAGCTTGTCACCTTCAACGACATACCCAAACATGTTCACAAGGGAAGACGGTAATTGAATGTCCGGCTGAAAAAGTTGAATTACCACAAACAGTTTTTGAGAAGGCTTTTTATCCAAAACATTCATCTTCTCCAGAATCTCTTCGTTGGCTTGAACAAGAAGCAGCACTTTGTAAAATTCACATTCACCACGCTGCTTGCGGGCATGGAGGTGAAAGATGGGTTGAGCGTGCGCCTGTAGGCGCACAAAGACTGTAGGCGCACAAAGACTGTTTTTCAATATCATGGATGTCATTGGCATGGATGTCGAAAATGTTACCCTCATGATCGAAATAGAATAATAACTAATAACCAAACAAGAGAAGGAAGATTTAAAGCAACTGTTGAACGTACACAAAAGCTTCGAGTTGCTGGATACCGTGTAATTGAGGCATGGTCTTGTGAAGTAGAAAAAATAAATATAAAGTTACCAAAACCTCAAACACAAAGTTATCCACACTTTATATTGTTTGACTTCGAAGCATACAAAGATAAAAATCAAAGGAAAGAACCAACAGAAACGTTAACAATCGAAGATAAACACGTGCCAATATCTGTTAGCGTTGGTGACAATTTAGACAGAGAACCTACTCATATCTGTGAAAGAGACCCTGCGGAGCTTGTTTGCGAGTTTATGGAAGAACTTGAGAGGCAGGGGAAAAACATTCAGGACTAAGTAAGAGCAGCCTTCATACCTGACGATATAAATATGCTTACAAGAGCACAGCGTCTCAAAATAGAAGAATGGTTCAATCAGGTGCCAGTTCTTGGGTTTAACTCGGGGCGATATGATTTGAATCTTATCAGAGAACATTTCGCGGAACGTTTATCTGATACAACTGGTAAAGTAAAAGTTGCAAAAAATGGAAACAAAATTATGTTCATTTTGACTAAAAATTTCGCTTTCTCGACATCATAAACTACTTAGGACCGGGTACAAGTTATGAAAAATGGGTAAAAGCTTATGAATGCGAAACTGTAAAATCGTGGTTTCCGTATGACTGGTTTGACACACCTGAAAAACTTGGATTCGTGGGCTTCCGAAATATGAGGATTGGTATTCGAAGCTGAAGGGTGGTTATGTTCTCACACGGGATCAATGGGAAGAATGTCAGCGTGTGTTCAAAGAAAAGGAGATGGGTTCCTTCGCAGACTGGCTGCGTTACTACAATAATCTCGATGTAGCTCCTGGTCTCGAGGCACAAGAAAAGATGCGTGCTTTCTACACCGATAAAGGAATCGATATTTTGAAAGATGCTCTAAGTATTCCAGGTGTTAGTTTACATTACTTGCTCCGCGGATGTGTTGAGAGGGGCGCAGATCTTTACAGCCCGTGCAAAGAAGCGTATGAGATGTTGAAAGCAGCTGTTGTTGGAGGACCGAGCCTTGTTTTTACAAGATATCATGAAGTTGGAGTTACGAAAATAAGGTCTCATCGAATAGCGGAACCTCGTTTTTGCAAAAATATAGTGGGTTACGACGCCAACGCTTTGTATTTGTCAACCATGCTAAGAGACATGCCTTATGGAAAAGGAAGGGTCGTGCATTACAATAACGAAGCCGCCGCTCCCATACTGACACAAAGGCTCAAAGAAGAAAAATGGTTTGGATTTGCAGAAGTTGATATAGAGATCCCAAAGCACTTATACCCAAAATTTGAGGAAATGTGTCCGTTCTTCTACAACAAAGAGGTCCCTGTTGAAGCTGTGCCGCAGCATATGCTTGACTATCTTAAACGCACAAAAAGGAACCGCGGAGACGGAAAGAAGTTAGTGGGAGCATTGTCTGCAAAGAAGACATTATTATACGCACCTCTTCTAAGATGGTATCTTGAGCATGGAGCAGTGATCACAAATGTTTATCGGACTATTGATTACCAACCAACAAAAATATTCACTTGGTTTGTGGAGCAAGTGACTGAAGCTCGTAGAACTGGAGATAAAGAAAAAAGTATGCTGCTGGCTGAGGTATTCAAACTGTTAGGAAATAGTGGGTATGGAAAGCTTATCGAAGCCTTGGAGAGGGCGTTAACAAAACCCGGAACATGGAACATTCCGGAACATCCCGGAACATTCCGGAACATTCCGGAACATCCCGGAACAGGGCAAATTATCACAAAATAAATGAAAAAAAAAAGTAATAAAAAAATTCTGATCGTCGATAAAAGATAATAAATAAAGTAAAATAGAATAAAATGAAATAAAATAAAATAAACGATATAGAATAAATGGATAAATCTGTGACTAAATGAACGAATATGCTAAATCTGGCTAAATGCGTCTCATTTCTTGAATTCAAAAATATCTCGGATAACATTGAGGCTTTATTTTGGGTATCGAGAGACGGTTTACTTGATATGAGAAAATTAAAGCATTTTCTCAGTCACGCATGCAGTAGTCTCCTTTGGCGTCGCATGACGACACTAAGAACGGCTGCGTAGGAGACTACGCATGCAGTCACGCAGTTCCACTTTACTGGTACGCTTTTGAGTTTCCTGGTCTCATGTTTATTCGGTTGTTTAAGGACGTTTTGTGTTTAAGTTGATTTCCAAAGTAAAAGTGTGCTGAGATGAATGAACGTAAATTATACTAACCAAAAAAAGGAGTCCACCCTACATTAAATACCTTTTGTCAAACCAGCTCCTAATTATTCTGTTTGTTCGTCTACACAATCTCTTCTGTTCGTTCCAAAAGTCAGCTGTTCTACACTTGGGGATTGCACCTTCTAAGATAACAAATTTCCCTCCCTTTCGGTGAAGGTTTGTGTTTCAAACTGAAATATCCGACACAAAAATTATATCAGTTTTTTAGTTTATTTATTATTTTTATAAATTCTTGTTCTGACAAGAATTTGGATTTGCAGAAAAACTGAACAAAAGTAAAACTACATCAAATTAACTCATTATTACGGCGGAGAAAAGACAAAGGCAAGAATTTATAAAAATAATAAATAAACTAAAAAACTGATATAATTTTTGTGTCGGATATTTCAGTTTGAAACACAAACCTCCACCGAAAGCGGTGCTTTTTTTCAGTTGCAGCGTAAGAAAGGGAGGGAAATTTGTTATCTTAGAAGGTGCGATCCCCAAGTGTAGAACAGCTGACTTTTGGAACGAACAGAAGAGATTGTGTAGACGAACAAAGAGAATAATTAGGAGCTGGTTTGACAAAAGGTATTTAATGTAAGGTGGACTCCTTTTTTTTGGTTAGTATAATTTACGTTCATTCATCTCTGCACACTTTTACTTTGGAAATCAACTTAAACACAAAACGTCCTTAAACAACCGAATAAACATGAGACCAGGAAACTCAAAAGCGTACCAGTAAAGTGGAACTGCGTGACTGCATGCGTAGTCTCCTATGCAGCCGTTCTTAGTGTCGTCATGCGACGCCAAAGGAGACTACTGCGTGCGTGACTGAGAAAATGCTTTAATTTTCTCATATCAAGTAAACCGTCTCTCGATACCCGAAATAAAGCCTCAATGTTATCCGCGATATTTTTGAATTCAAGAAATGAGACGCATTTAGCCAGATTTAGCATATTCGTTCATTTAGTCACAGATTTATCCATTTATTCTATATCGTTTATTTTATTTTATTTCATTTTATTCTATTTTACTTTATTTATTATCTTTTATCGACGATCAGAATTTTTTAATTACCTTTTTTTTTTCATTTATTTTGTGATAATTTGCCCTGTTCCGGGATGTTCCGGAATGTTCCGGAATGTTCCGGGATGTTCCGGAATGTTCCATGTTCCGGGTTTTGTTAACGCCCCCTTGGAGAGGCAAACAAACGTTATTTACACCGAAGACGAAAAGGTTGTCGACAGAGACTTGCGAAGCGCATATTTCAGTGATCTTGACGAAATTGGGGAAGCGTATGAGCTGGAAAGTAGAAAGCCAAGGATTACAATAAGAAGACCATTTCAGGTTGGAATTGCTGTATATCAATTGGCTAAACTTCGAATGCTTGAATTCTATTATGGTTTTCTTGACAGATATTTTGATAGAAAAGATTTCGAATTGATTCAGATGGACACAGACAGCAATTACATGAAGAATGTGAGGCAAAAAAGAAAAATTGGTTAGCTTGGGACAAATGGAGCAGTCGTACACCAGGCCTTTTTAAACTTGAATTTCAAGGTAGAAAAATGATTGCTCTTTGTTCGAAATGTTATTTCGGTGAAGAATATGATTGTAAAAAAAATAAATTAAGCACGAAAGGGGTGTCGAAGAAACAAAACGAGATCACGGCGCAGCGTTTTGAGAAAGCTTTGGAAGGCAGCAAGGACATAGCAACTAATAGAGGTTTCAGGATGCGGAACGGGCATATTGTCACTTACGAACAGCAGAAGCTGGGGTTGAGTGCTTACTACGACAAACGCTGGGTAACGGAAGACGGTATTCACACAGAACCGATCGAGTTTCATTGTCAATTTTCTGGTGGTAGTTGTATATCTGGAGGGACAACCAAAAGCTCTTCGTGGACAAACCAGCGTTTTGGTCCGTCAAACAAATAATAGATAACCGGCGCGTCTGGTTTTATCATAATTTTTTCAATCTCGTAAACATTCAAAGACCAGATTGGGTCGGTAGCTCTTCGCCGACCACCTTCAAGTTCACCAGGTTGATAAAGATAGCGAACACTTAAACTGGAGGGGAGCTTCTTTTCGTTCACACCAACGGGTCTCAAATAAGGTGTTGAGGGTTTGGATGGAACAGTTTTTTTTAATGGCATCAACAGGTTTTTGACCAGTCAGTCGAGTGACTTCTTTATTCAAAGCTGAAATAACAGCGGGCAGTCGGGCCACCCATTCAGTCGATCTTTTGTTTTCTGGAAGGCGCATTTCAACCCCATATTGGTGTCCAAACAGCCGTTCAGCCAGGGTGCGGTTAAATCTTTCAACGATTGCTTGATCACGGTGAATATTCACACGACCACGTCTAACTTCAACATTATGTTTCGAAAGCAGTTGATTCACAGCGCCCATAAACTCACGACCAGGGTCGACCTGAAGCAGTTTCGGCCACTTCAAAGGACCACGACTATAAATCCGTTCCAGAGCAGTTGCAACTTCTTTGGCCTCTTTTGTGGTCAACGGTTCGGCCTCTTTGAATCGAGAGGCCACATCTACCACTGTGAGGGCATATTTAAAAGTTTTACGGGAGCGTGGTGGGCGATCGTGTGGTAGATATAGAAGATCGGCTTGGTGAACTTTGTTTGGAACAGGAACATCAAATTTCGGTCTTGGAATGTAACGTGGGGCTGGTAAATAAACCTGCCAAAGAGCTTGCTTCATCAACCAGTTTTGAGCCACATCTTCCGAAACTTTTGCTGCCTGGGCTAATTTCTTAATTGCTGCAAAACCTTTCCAATACCCTTGCGGGCTGTAATAAATTTTTGATAATTTATTGAAAATACGGGAGCTCATTGTATACTATACAAAATAAAAAATGGACGACCCATTTGGTTGGTTGCAAGGTGAGAAAATTTCGGCGAAAAAAATTCAAGAAACATTGCAAAAAAAATTAAATTCATACCCATTGACAAAAAAGATTTATCGTTGTCCTTCATGCGAGGAGCAATTTATTTATGTGGTGAATGAGTTCTGTCGTGCATGTCCAAAATGTGGTAGAGCGTCTGAATTTGATGATGAACAGTTTCAAGAAGAAAATCGGGAAAGAATTTTCACTGCAACTAATTTTCATTTAAAAAGTGTTTTGCGGAAATGGAAAATTAACGAAATGTTTTCTTCCAGCGAGGTAAATTTTCTTGGCAACGTTATTGCTCAATTTCAGAACATGTCCGGCAAGTCAGTGAACTATCCCTGTTTTTTTTTTAATAATTATTTTGAAAAGGTACCTTCTGAATGCTGGCCCAACAAAAAAGAAATTATGAAATCTATTTCTCAGCACCTTAGTAAGCTGGTGGCTCGCAAAAAAGGAGTTTGGTAAATGGTGGTTAAAAGCCAATCAAAGTTCTTCATAAACATTTTCATATTTGCCTGTTTTTGGATTTTTCACCAAACGCATAACAGTACCCTTTTTCGGATGAGTCCAAAATTTCTTGCTTGTGACACCAGTTGGACCTGTGAAAGCATTTTTCGCAATATCACCTGACCAATACCGATTAAATACATGTTTTGTGGAAGGAATCATTTTTTTGTCAAAGTTTCAGCAAATTTTATTGCATCCAATGGTTTATCCAAGGCACCAGTTCCTTTTTGTTTTTTCAAACCCAAACCTAACTTTTGTTTAGCATTGATTGCATTTCTTGCAGCCGCATGACCCCACTGCCTTTGTTTGTAAGGAACTGCGTCAAGAGACTTCACCATTTTTTTATCCGCTTTGAGTTTGCATTTTTTGAGATTTTCACCATACTTTTTTTCACGGTTGGAACAAACATCATAATCAACATCGTGTTGCATAGCAATCGCATCTGTTGCACCTGTTGGTGGTTGATATATTTCCAGAATTTCACCCGTTTCTGGGTTGTATTTCACCTGCTTTTCAAGAGGGTTATATGGCCCTGTGAAATTATGTCCCGGCAATGTCCAACGTTTTTTTGGTTTCGGAAATTTTCCAATTGCTGCATGTATATCAAACCCAGCTCCATCCAAATCAGGTCTGTCAGTTTTGTAACGTTGGTTTGGTCGAACTTTAGTTGAAAGTTGATCTAACATTTCACTTCCAACTTTTTGAATGACTGGGCGGGCTTTGTCAAGTGTGTAATTTATTGCTTTCTTTTGCAGTTTGGGGTCTCTCATTGCTTCAGAACCGTAATATCTTCCAGCTTCAACACCTTTTTCACAATATATGGGATTCCTTTTGTAATTGCAAGATCACCGACTGCCATAGCAACGTCACCGAATATTCCACTGCCCTCCGCAAGGGAGGGCTCACCTAGTTTCCCGGCAAAAAAATTGATTTCATTTTTCCACAACTTGCGCACTTTACTTTCAAGAGTTTTCGATTGTTCTTTGTGATTATAACTTTTTCGGTCCCCTTTACATTGGGTGTGTGCCGCTTTTCTTTCACACAGTACACTTCCATTGTATATATATATATTTTAAGAAAAATAATTTTTCACTATTTCCTCGTTTTGAAGTAAATCGTTGGAGAACATTTTTAAAATATCGGCAAAACTTGGTCCTTTATTTCTTTCGTTTAAAAAGAGAAGGCAGTAATAACCACATCTCACACTTTGTTCCCATTGAATTTGGTTGTCATTTCTGAAAAAATGTGTCATCCCATGCATTGACATTTCTTTTTCCCATTCCAAAGGTGGTGGAAGCCCAAATGAATCGAAATACTCGTAAAGACCTTTTCCTTTTGGCCAACAACATACCCAGTGAGTTCCCAAACTTCCAAAATCATCCAAGTTTATAATACATGGAGAATGAAACAAAGGTTTTGTTTCGTTTCTGCTAAAAATACCTTTTATTGGAATTCGTAAAAAGTTGCACCATTTTCTCAGGTCAATGTTGGAAAGAGGTTTGTCAACAAATTTCACCTTTTTTTTAAACGATAATAATCCTCCCAAGTTCCATAAAAAGGTGGAGGTTGAATTTGCATCCTTTACCTTTTGGATCGCCTTGGTCGTGGTGGTGGCGGTGGTGGTGGTTGCGTTTGCATACCTTTTCCAATTATTTCTCTGACCAAATCAAGGGCCAAAGGTACTCCGATAGACGCCAACATACCAAGGAAACCGCCGTATTGTGCGCCGTCTCCTTTCACCAAACCTTTTCCAACAAGATATTGTTTTGCCGTCTTTTTCTGAGTAGGAGTCATTCGCTGGACAAGTTTATAAAGCTCAATTTCCCTTAGTCCAAAACCATTTCCAAATATCTTTTTCAGCACCTTTTCAGCTCCAAAACTCAAACCTGCACTTGCTAATGCTCCAAGGGCTGGCTTTATCAAAGGTCGTGCCAAACCTAACATAGCAGAAAACAAATTTCCACCACGCTGCGCAGTGTTCTGAAGCTGTGTCTGGCTTAGTTTTATTACCATTCCTTTCCCTGCCGCCGATTTTTTTTTCAATCGCTTGATTTGAGTTTCAGTGAGAAAAAGTTCGTCACCACGTCCAATTTGGTCTGGTTTGACTTTCAGACCAACAGGGTCTTTGTTAAATAAGCTTTTTGAAGTTTCTTTTTCTGACCATCAGTCAGTGCGATTTTGAATGGATAATAAGTTGTGCTCATTGTTTGTATATTATATTCAGAATTTTTTTTTGAATTTTTCATTTTGTTTAGACAGCGACAAGCTCATTACCAATTTGCTTCAGCACGAATTCTTCTTCATTCAAAACCAAAGCGAAGATAATATAATCTTGAGCGTTAGCTGCTTCATTAAGTCTGTAATGGAATTCGAGCTTTTTCGGGTCGCCTGTCACACTTTTTTCAGTGTTTCGTAGATCAAAATAGATAATTGGGTATAACTTCTCAAAATTAGCAATCTGCAGCTGAACGCCGGTGTTGTAGTCGTTTTTTCTGTATCGGAAATTGATCAAATCATTCAAAATTCTTATTTTAAAATCATGGTCGTAATCAGCAAGATCAGGGTAAAATTTTGTACCGTACTGAAGGCGGCAAGTGTCCAATCTTGCTGTGTCATCACCATCGATATCAAATGTGTCAAAGATGTAAGGGTCGTACCTGTAATCATTTTGTTTCCGACTTTGTTGAATGAAGACAAAAACATGCTTGGGGTTTTTTACCCCTGGTGTAATTAACCACATACCATTTGCATCCCTTCGGGCGCTGCTGCTATGCAAAGTTTCATTCAGGTATTTCCATTGGGTTGGTTTCAAAAAATTTCATTTACCAAAGTCTGTCCTTTACCAGTAAAATGTAATTGGGGGCCCACAGCTCAAATTTACGAACAACAATTCTTCTTAGATCTGTGTTATTGTTTTGGAAAATCATTTCTTGGTCGTCTTGAAGTTGAATTTTAAAAGTAAGTTGCAATGGTGGCAGCAATTTATCGGAAAGACCTTCGAAGAAAGACTATCTGTTTAAGGGGATAATAGTCTGAACCATTAAACCTCCCTGTGATAAAAGCGCCCTTGCCCGCATTCCGGCGTTTGTCGCATTGCCATCAGTGTCTGTGGTAGCGTCAGAGTCAAGATACCAAAATTGGTTTTTTGCCACGCTTCTTGAATAATCGCCTGAAAAATCAAGCAGATTTTTGATGAAAATACCTTTGTGAATATCGTTTGCCTCAAACAATTTTTTCCCTGATGAAATTACTTTCAAACTTTTGATAAATGAGAAAGAACCGTTAATAGGAGCTGATTCAGTGTCAGCAGCAATGTTACCTCCGTTTGCTTTTGCTTCAAACTTGAAATCAACTCGAAAATAAGCGTTGTACCAGTCATAAAAATTGTCTCGGTTTGTTACATCGAATTTGTAACCATTTTTTCTTTGAAATTGGTTGTTCGCAGGGAGTTCGATCGGAGTGTTTAAAAGAATTCGAACGTATTTTGTCTCTTCGAGGTATGGTTTACTTCTGAACATGTTGCAAGTGCTTATTATATTTATAGAAAAAAAATTTTTTTATTAAATTTCATTTCCCAAAATTTGATTTAATTTCACAAGAGCGTCTGGTTTTTTTGGTGTTGGGTTTTGCAAAATATTTGCAAGTTTCTTTTTTGCGCCTTGTGACAACGGTTTTTGTTTTTTTCTCTCTTGCAGTAATTTTTGTATTAGTTTTGAACCTTTTTCATCAGCAAATTTACCAACTTTCTGACCCGCTTTTTCAGCGATTGTTTTTGTGGCTTTTTCAGCAGTTTTTTTGCAACATTCTTTACATTGTTTTTGAGTACTTTACCAATTGTCATGAAGGTGTCACGGATCACACCCGACCCCTTGTGTTTATATCGATAACTCCCCGTTTTTTCATCAAAGTATTTTGCCCACTCGCTTGGATAATACATGATTGTATATTATAGCGACAAAAAACTTTAATCTTTTTCAATCAGTAAAACCATTGCAATGTCTGTCCCGTTGAGATCCAGGATATTGTTTCTTCCATCTGTCACCCAAACCCTTATTTCATTAATAGAACTTTTATTCACAGGTTGCCACTTAAGCCGATGCGGCTCTTTGTGAAATGGATAGCTAACATGAATATCTGCTGTTGAGAAACTGTATAACATATCGCTTGAAATATTGTTTGTTCGGCGTGAAATAAGATCGCAGTGCAAATATACCTAATCAACACCTCTTGTGATATTTGGAACTTTATCTCCAAAACTAGAACCAGTCAAGATTCTTTTGTTATAACCAAGCAATTCATTGAAATTTCCTTGAGACAAGTCAAGCTCATAATCTCTGTGCACTATAATTAAAATTCTATAAGTTGAAAACTCGAAATGTATTGTGAAAATGTAATCGCTATCTTTTTTTGTTGGGTCAACTTTACCGGTCTGTTGCTGAAGAAATGTGTTGATTCTTTTATAATCATACATTCCATTCGGGAAAGTTAAGGTCTTCCAGTTAAGGTCTTTCAGCGAATTTTGTTATTATCATAACGAGAATCGATGTTGTTCCATGAGTAACTCATTGTGGTAAGTTCGTCTAAAGCGGCTTTATAGTTTCCTGAACCCAATTCGATTGGAGGATGAAACTTCACTGTAAAATCGTGTGAAACATTCCGTTCTCCACCTCCTTTTTTGCAAGGCTCGAGTCAAGCAGTAGGTCAAAGCTCATTGTATATAATCAGAAATAATTTTTTCTTTTCCTTTTTATTAATTGCGCCGAGGTCAACTAGTGAATCAAGAAGATATGATACCTGATTTTTCAGTTTTATTGAGCTGTTTCCTGCTTTTATCGATCCTAAGCTCAAATAAAGTTGGTTGATTAATTTTTCAGCTTCATCAGCGATGCCACTTCCTTCGGTTTCCCAATCCTGTTCATAAGAGTCATCTTCATTGTCAGAAAGTTCAAAAGCGGGTCTTCGGCTCATGACAGCTTTTTCAAGAGGTGTTTTGGAGATTTCTCTTTTTTCTTGTTTTTTTGGTGGTTTTAATTTCGCCTTTTTTTCTTGTAATTGTGTTGATAAAGGTTGTTTCCTTTTAAGTAACTTTTCTGCATGTTCTTGATGTGCCTTAATTGTTTCGAGTTTAAATGCCTCAGCTTCAAGTTCTTCCACATTATATCCATAATATTTGGATCCTTTACGTTTTACTTTGTAAGTTGGATCACTTCCAAATTTAGCAAGAATACTTTTAACATTTCTAAGCCGTTTTGATGTTTCTTCCCTTGTTTCATCTTTGGAAGATCCTGGCATAACAGTTTCTTCCATCAAAGGTGGAGGTGGTAATGGAAGATCATCAAATTCTTGATATGGGGGTGGAAGTGATGTTAGTTCTATTGGTGTTGTGGTTGTTGTTGGTGTTGTTGGTGGTGATGGTGCTGGAGTTGGTGCATCCGGTCTGAATTCATGACCAAACGGGTTGATTTCGTCAAATTCATCCATTGTGTAATCAGGAACTTTCTGCTCCTCTTCTTCCTCTTCTTCTTCCACAGTGGTGCTCTTTTCATCATCAAGCCTTTTTGTGATTGGTTTAAAAAACTCTTCTCCTGAAAGCTGACCAAACTCTTTGTTTATTTTATTCATTTTGAATTTTTGGTGAATTTCTTCTGTTTGTTCATCAAGCTTCGACTTTTCTTCAGCCCGCTGACGCCATTTTTTCATCGACGTATTTCCAGCGTTAATATATAGAAGCGGAATAAAAATGAAGATTCCAAATTATGACCCAGGTTCTTCCAAGAGTGACTACAAGCAAGGTCACCCTTGTATGCCAGCAGATCGTTTTCGGATGTTAATTTGTGGACCCAGTAATTCTGCATATGCTTTATGAGTTGTTAGAGTATGATAAAATTTACCTCTTTTCAAAAAACCTGCACCAGAATAAATATCAGTCTCTTTTGCAGGAATTTGCTGAAAAATACAACCCCAAGGTTGGTTATGATATTATCGAGGCTTACGGTGATGAAATCATTCCGCTCGAAGAACTTCGGGCGGACAACCAAAAAATAGTTGTTTTTGATGACCTTGTTTGCGAAAAAAACCAAAACGATATCATTAATTATTTTATCAACTGGCGGCACAAAAACTGCTGCGTTATTTACCTCACTCAAACTTCTACAAGGTGCCGAAAAACATCCGTGATAACTGCAGTCATTTTTGTATTTTCAGATTTCTTCCAAGAGAAAACAAACGGATTGCAGACGAGATAGGTGTGGATCATAACGCTTTAGATCGCGCCACCGATAAAAAATATTGTTTCTTTTACTATGACAAACCCCAGAAATTAATGAAAAAAAAATTTTGATGAAGATATATAATGGGGTATATTAACAGTCAAATAGGTGGAACCAGCCACACAACGACGAGTGAAAGTGGAAAAGTTGGTCCTCCTGGCCCAGGGGGTCCTCCTGGACCGAAGGGTGATAAAGGTCCTGGAGGACCACAGGGTCCTAATGGTCCAAGAGGAGAAAAAGATCGTTAATTCTGGGCAAAAAAGAGACGCCTTCAGATACTTGATGGAAGACACTGATGAATCTTCGAGTGAAAACAATATCGAGGTTTTGGGTATTGTTGATTTTCCCAATTCTCCACATCAAATTAATAAAAAAGCTTACAACTTAAACTCTTGTTTGAAAAAGGCTCACCCAACCAGTACCGGTCACGCCTCGATTTTAACCCTTATAAACTTCCAGTCGGTTACTATACTTTGGTCGTTGAATGGTTTCCCCCGGAAATGAATGAGTTGAGTGTAACCCCGCAAGCTACGACGATTTCAATTTCTAATTATGCAACAAAAACATTCGAAACGTACACCAAAACAGTAATCAATTTTCACAGATGGGGTAGCTCACCTCCACAATTCCTATATCTTGATTTGCACGGTGCAGTTAGTAATCCATCATTTTTAACAATTGGTCATCTAATTGTTTATGGTGTTAAAGAAGCACTTTCAAATGTTGACCCAAGTGTCTATGACACCGCTTTTGTTATTGAAAACGGGAAAATGGTGATGGAAACAGATTTATCTTCAAACGGCCATAAATTAAGTAATTTCGTTCATTATATACATGGTCGTTTAAATACTAAGAATGGGAGCAAATTTTTATTAAATGGTTGGGATAAAATAATCATTCCAAATTATAGTCACATATTAACTATAAAAGCGCTCTATGTCAAAATTAAAAGTCAATATACGCCTATTTCTTTAAACATAAAACACAGTTCTCATTTAATAACTCAACCAAATCCTTACACTTCAACCACAGCAACTCAATTACAAACAATAAATATCAATTTAGCAGTGGCATTTGGTCTTATGGCTGTGGAATTGGTGGGTGTATCAAATGAGGAAATATTACTATTAATTGAATATCGAGTGCCATAAATATTTTTACATTTATTATATAACACAATGCAGGACATTTTCGAATTCAACCATATCCACCAAACACTTTCTGCAGAAAAAACTTAAAATTCTGAAAGATTTGTATGGTTATTACCATAAGAAACATTATGGCTATGAAAAGTTGCACCGCGGTTTTCGAAGAAAAAATTTTGTTTGTAATCTTTCAGCTGGAAAGTTAATAATCAGTGCCGCAGTAGCCGGAGGAATAACACTGAACCCTGTTGTCATGGCAACTTTAACTGGTGTTGGTCTTATTTTGAAAGCAGTGGGAAGCCTTAAGAAATACGATAAGAAAATAGAACAAGCAAATTTTGCCCGTATCGAATACCAGAAAATCCTTGACGAGCTTCGCTTTTACCTCCGAGGCGAAGATTTCGACAAGAAGGCCTTTCTTGACAGCTTGAAAATGAAAGATAATTTCGTCACTGATCATTGTATGGAGATTCCGCTTTCTGTTCAAAGAAAGTACGATAAAAAATTCGCTCATTTGTAGATTTTTAAAGTAATTATATACGCAAACAAAAATGATTGCACTTTTTGCAACTATTTGTTATTGGTTTTTTGAACTTCTCACGCCACCCGAAATTCGGCAAATACGCTTTATCACTCGTGATTGCGTTTCAAAAATAATGCCTCCAACTCGTGACAAAGATGGCTTCCCCATTTCCGGTCAAGATGTGGTTCCATAATAAAACAGATAAATTTACATACCACGCGTCAATGCATTAAAAACATATAGCCGGTGGTCGTGGGGCTTTCCCTTGGAAATGAGTCATCACATTGTCAAAGTTATGTAAATAGAATCATTTAGAACGACCTATATGCTAGAAACATTAAACGAAAAAAAAAAGCAGCTATAGGTGTATGAACAATTAAAAAAAACAATGAAGTTAAAAATAAAATGGAACCGCATGTAATGAAATGTCTTCTAACGCAAATGTGTGAATTCTTAAAACAAACAAATCAAGAAGAAGATTTTATAAAAATGTTGAAAAAAAACTTAGAAAATGAAGAACCGACTGAAGAGGAAATATGTTTGGTTAAGCTTACTCTTGAACAGTTGCGAAATTTGTCCGATGAGCTTGCTTAAAAAAGAAGCGAAAAAAAATCAACTGTAAGCTTCTCAACAAAGAAGCTGACCTATAAAAATCCTAATATAGCAATAAACCCGAGAAACATCCAGTTCAACTCTGTAACGAACATTCTTGATCTTTCGAACATGACTTCACATCTAAATCTGTTTTTCTTTCATCATTGCCGGGACTTTCCCGAAATGTATCACCCGCCGTTTTCACAAAGCCACAACTGGTCGTAACTGGTTGTAACTGAACGTAAGGCGGTCGCGACTATAAAAACTTACATCACCCCATTTTATATCATTTGGAAACAAACATGGAATGGAACGACTCTTGCGATTTGAATTTTTTCGATATTGAAAGCCACTGATCAATGAAATCAAACTTCAGGCATCTCCGAGGAGCAGAAGAAATGCTTCAAATGTATATCAGCTATCATGATTAAATGAAAACATTTTCTTGAAAACTTCCTTCACAAAAGGGAAGCTGAAGGATCGCTGGTAGCAAGTGTGTACTTCAAAAAACCTACATCAAGTCTCGCAACTCCGTAAAGTTTTGGAAGTGCCTGAATACCAGTCCTATTGGCAACAAGTCGTTCAAACACGAAAAAACTGTGTCTGGTTCGCGGTTTCTAAGGAGATATTTTTAGCGCATCGACTTACGCCGTAAGCCGTTAAGTATTCATTAGCTTTCAGTGTAATCACTTCACATCGGCTTACGCCGTAAGCCGTTAATAATTCATTAGCTTTCAGTGTAATCACATCACATCGGCTTACGCCGTAAGCCGTTAATTATTCATTAGCTTTCAGTGTATTTTTAACACATCGGCTTACGGCGTAAGCCATTAATTATTCATTAGCTTTCAGTGTAATCAGATACAATAAAAATCCTTATTAAAATATGTATATTCATTGAGTCCTGTTTTTTTTCCTTTGTTTTTTATCTAATTTTCTTTTTTTGGGCGTTGGGTGGTTTAATTTTGGTCGAGCAGAAAAGTACATGCTATTAAACAAATGTATACCACCTGTATATCACCATGGATGTCTACACAGATCAACACACGATCTCACAAGATTTCCCATCAAAAAATAATGAACCAGATTGCTCTGACAAAGAAGAATGGCCAACAGAAGAAGGTTTTGAAATTATTGAAATTTTAAAATGGAGAGATATTTCGGATGGAATATACAGAATAAAAAACGTTACACACCGAAAAGGTAAATTTGGGGATTCAGCTATTTTAACTTTAAAATAAAAAAATAGTGATGATTTTCGTGTATGGGCCCCAAAACGTCTTGTTGAAGATCTTATATATTATCCTTATCGATTTGTTAAGAAAATGGGTGTTGAAATGTCTGATGAAGGAAATGAATATTTTGTTTATAGATTAAAAAAATAAATTAATGATTATGATAATCTTCTTCAAACATATCAGTGCAAAACTTAATTAGGGTTAAATCAATTATATCGGGGACAGAAATGGTTATTTCATGTAAGATTTCTTCTTGTTTATAACAAGGGTAACAACACCCTCCCTGACAACAGTGCATATAAGCTATACACACTATAATATGCACAAGCCGCTCCATTTCAGGACAGAAAGGTTGTATTAAAAGCTCGTTGTGAACCAGGTTCCAACCCAAAACCGCTCGCTCTCTCAGTTTTATGGCGAAGTAATGTTTTTAAATTATCTCACGTAACTCTGGTGGTAGGTTTTGAATTGCTTCCGTTATCTGACAGTTGTTGAATCCGGCAACCATCAAATTTGACTCACAAATATCTAATCAGATTAAAAAAATTCATTCGTATTCGGTTATGTCTCGTTTTTTTTTTAATTGGTGGTTGGTACTCTTCACAAAAGCACACCGAGGTCAACCAATTCCTTAAAATCGTTATATGCGCTGTGCCAGTCCTAAGTATCAGAGCAAATCCTTACTAAAGGTATATTCTCAATCGGAGGAGTGTACAACAGCTTATGTTTGATTCTTTGCTCAAAACAGGAATAACAAAGCCCTTCCCAGCGGCAGTCTATATAATCTAAGCATATTATTATACGAGCAAGTTGCTGCCTGTTATCACAGAAAGGTTGTTTGAATAACTCATTGTGTACCTCTTTCCATTTAGCTGTTTTTCGCACAGCAGGAGCGTCCTCTGCAAGTGATTGCTCTAAAGCTTGTAACGTTGCTGGATCTAGTTCTTTCAAAAGCTCTTCAATGTTTATGTTAAGCATAGACCTTACAACTTATATAATAAAGATGTGTAATTCTTTAATTAATTTTTTTTAATGCTGGGCGGTTTATTTCGGTTAAGTAGTATATCAAGGATTTAACAAATACTACCTGATTGTCAGCGGGCTCATTTTTTTCGCACTTTTTCAAATGTCTACTCTTTCATTAGCACCAGTAAAGTTTTCAAATTTTTTGCCCATTTTTCACAGCCTTCAATACAAATGTCTTTTACACCCTTTAAAAATCCATTTTTTCTTCTTCATCAGAAAAATAATTGTCCAAAAAGCTTGTTATTATTTTTTTTGGTTTCGCACCTTTTTCGAATTCTTCTTCATAATAATCAACCAAATCTATAGCATTTTTCTCTTTAACTGTTTCGTCAAAATCAAAACCAATGTTTGTGGAAGCAATACCAATTATTTCGCGCGCCATGATATCCTTTTTTTGCTTTTATTCAATTGGGCGCTTCTTACAACTTGGATATAATAAAGATGTGTATTTCTTTAATTTAAAAATTTTGTTATGCTGGGTGGTTTGTTTCGGTTAAGTAGTAATAGAAGGATTTAACAAATACTACCTGATTGTCAGAGGTTTATTTAAGAATTTTAAAACCCCTAACATAATAAACATGCGACGCAAGGAGCTTGTTTATTATGTTGGGGGTTTTAAAATTCTTAAATAAACCTCTGACAATCAGGTGGTATTTGTTAAATCCTTCTATTACTACTAGGGAGGATGTAATAGGTCGATCCTATAAAGAACCCGATTCGCAATGGCTCCATATGAGCAAACTTTGGCCAGGTGAGTGTTCTCTATTCTGCAACTTTCCAGCATAGACCAAGCACAGTGCTTAGTAGGAAAGTCACCACCTGTAGCTGACATCCTTTTTTTTAGTGATAACGCGAACGTCATCGTCGACCAGCTAACGGCGGCCTTTTGGTTCATTCGTGGAAAACCAGCGACGCAGTTCAAAGCCCGGACCAGTTATACCTCTTTGCACAACACGGACGGTGACCTTTATTTGAAGGGCAGCTTCTACTTGAAACTTTGTAACGTATCAGGAAGATAGCAGAGAAATAGCAATCTTGGTCACTGTAAAACGTTGTTAGATAAAGCAATGCATGGTGATTCCCCAATCCAGTTGGGTGCTGCTTCAGCTTTCTCTTGGAGAGACATACTGGTAAGACGTTTCGTTGATTTGGAGAGGGCGATGTTCAAGTAGAAGGACGTGGTCGATCCAGCGTTGTAGCCACGGCTACTGACATTAACGGCTAGAAAATTCCAGGACGAGCCTTGGTTGGGAAGGGATGATAGGTCGATCCGTGGAAGAACCTGATTCGCAATGGCTCTATTCGAGCGACGCTTGGCCAGCTGAGTTTTCTCTCTTCTGGCTTGTTAAAGTCTAGACTAAGCACACTGCTTAAGAGCAAAGCTGCACACTGCTTAAGAGCAAAGCTGTACGTGACGTCTGTTTTTATCGATGACACAAACCTCATGGATGACCATCTAACGGCAGCCTTTTAGTTCCTTCGCGGAAAACCAGCGACGCCCTTTAATGCGCGGACCAATTCTATCACTTTGCACCACACGGACATGTCCTTTGTTTGAAGGCTACCTTCTGTTTCAAACTTTGTTACGCATTAGAAGGATACCAGAGAAATAGCAATCTTGGTCACTGTAAACTTTGTTAGATAGAGCACTGCATGATGATTCCCAGATCCAGTTGGGTGCTGCTTCAGCTTTCTATTGGAGAGACATAATGGTAAGCCGCTAAGTTTTCTTGCAGAGTTGGATGTTCCACTAGTAGAACATGGTCGATCCAGCAATAAGTCCACGGTAACTGAGTTTAAAGGGTAAAATGCTGGCGGACAATCCTTGTAAGGGAGGATTTAATGTGTGGATACTATAAAGAACCCGATTCGTAATGGCTCCATATGAGCATGCCTTGGGCAGGTGAGTGTTTGAGTGTTCTCTGTTCTACCTCTTTCCAGCATAGACCAAGCACAGTGCTTTGTACCAAAATAAGCAGCTGTAGCTTACATCCTTTTTTTATTGATAACACGAACCTCATCGATGACCATCTCACGGCTTCCTTTTGGTTCCTTCGCGGAAAACCAGCGACGTAGCTCAATACCCAGACCAGTTCTATCACTTTGCATGTCCTTTGTTAGGAGGCTAGCTTTTGCTTCAAACTTTGTTATGCATCAGAAGGATAGCAGAGAAATAGAAATCTTGGGCAGAGTAAACTTTATTAGATAAAGCACTGCACGATGATTCCCAGATGCAGTTGAATGCTGCTTTAGCTTTCTCTTGGAGAGACATAATGGCAAGCCACTGAGTTTTTTTGGAGAGTACAATGTTCCACTAGAAGGACATGGTCGATCCAGCGATGTAACCACGGCAACTGACAGAAACGGGTAAACATTGCGGGACCAGCCTTGGTTGGGAAGAGATGACAGGTCGCTCCGTGGAAGAACCTGATTCGCAATGACTCTATTTGAGCAACGCTGGCCAGCTGTTTTTTTCTTTTAATTTTTTGAAGCCATGAACCAGCACAGTGCTGAAGAGCAAAGCCAGCAGGTGTAGCTGACGTCCGTCTTAATGGGTGACCATTAAGACTGGTGGCCATGGGTGACCATTTCACGGCGGCATTTTGTTTCCCTCGCCAAAAAACTGTGATGTACTTTCATGCCCAGTCACGCTCCATCACTTTGCACCGCACCGACGATGTTCTTTGTTCAGAGGCTAGCTTCTGCTTCAAGCTTTGTTAAGCATCAGAGGGGTAACAGAGAAATAGGACTCTTGGGCACTGCAAACTTTGTTAGGTAAACCACTGCATGATGATAACAAGATAAAATTGGGTGCTGTGTCAACTTTCTCTTGGAGAGACATAATTTTTAGCCGCTGTTTTTTTGGAGAGCTTCATGTTTCACTAGAATGACATAGTCGATCCAGCGATGTAGCCAGCGATGACATTAATGGGTAAAACATTCCAGGACCAGCGATGACATTAATGGGTAAAACATTCCAGGACCACCCTCGGTTGGCAAGAGACTAAAGGTCGATCCATGGAGGAGGGAGTATGATTCGCAATGGCTGTATTGGAGCAACCCTTGGCCAGCTGAGTTTTCCCTTTTCTGGTTATTGTTAAAGTATAGATCAAGCACAGTGCTTAGGAGCAAAGCAAGCAGCTGTACCTGACGTCCTTTTCAATCGATGCCGCGAACTTTGTCGATGACCATCTCAGGAAGGCCTTTCGGTTCCTGCGCAGCAAAACAGTGATGTTCTTTAATGCCTGAATCAAGTTGCATCACTGTCCGCCTAAAAAATAATGTCCTTTGTTTCGAGCCTACCTTGTGCTTCAATCGCCGCTCGTTCAGCAGTTGATGTAAGGCCGAAGTTTACCTGATGTTACATTTCCAAAACATGTAGAATATCTCACAGACACCGAAAGCATTATAAAACTCTCATTTGGCTTGTCCTTGCAATGTTTTGAACAACTGCTGTCCAGTAATAACAAATATTCGAGGCGTTTGTTATTGACCGATAATAGACAAACATTGTTATGTGTCAGCAGGATAGCAGAGAAACAACATTCGTAGTCAATGCGCACTTTTTTAGGTAATGCACTGCAGGACGATTCCCAGACCATTTGGATGCTGCGTCCACTTTTCCTTGGAGAATTTTCTTGGACAGTCCGATGCTCGACTCGAAGGACATGGTCGATCCAGCGATGAAGCCACGGCAACTGATATTAACTGATAAGACGCTGCAGGACCAGCCTCGGTGGGAAAGAGATGACAGGTCGATATGTGAAGGAAACTGATTCACAATGGCTCCATGCGTGCAAGACTTGGCCAGCTAAGTTTTCTCTCTTCTCCCTCTTTCCAGTATAGACGAGCACAGTGCTTAGTAGCAAAGTCAGCAGCCGTAGTTGACCTCACTTCTTCATCGATGACGCAAACCTCATCGGTGACCATCTGACGGCGGCCCAAAGGTTCCTACGCGAAAATCCAGCGATGTACTTTAACGCCCGGACCACTTCTATCACTTTGCACCGCAGCGCCGTTGTCCTATATTGGAAGGCTAGCTCCTCCTTCTATTGCCACCCGTTTATCGGTTCATGTCAGGCTGGATTTCACCTTAGGTTACATTTCTAAAACGTGCAGAATATCTCACAGACATTGAAACCATTATAAAAAGGGTCATTCAACTTGTCTTAGGAAACGTTTCCTAAAACTGTTTTCCACTAACAAACTATATTTGACGCGGATGTTATTAATTGGTAATGGACAAACTTTGTTATAAGTCAGCGGGATAGCAGAGAAACAGCATTCGTGATTAATGCGCACTTTTGTGGGGTAATGCACTGCACGACGATTCCCAGACCCATTTGGATGCTGCGTCCACTTTTCCTTGGAGAAACATAATGATTAGCCGCTGTTTTCTTGGAGAGTCCGATGTCCGACTAGAAGGTCATGGTCGATCCAGCGATGAAGTCACTACAAGTGACATTAACGGGTAAAACGTTTCTGGACCAGCCTCGGTTGGGAGGAGATGATAGGTTGATCTGCAAAGGAACCAGAATCACAATGGCTCCATGCGAGCAAAACATGGCCAGCTGAGTTTTCTCTTTTCTGTTTTGTTCCAGTCTAAACCAAGCACAGTGCTTAGGAGCAAAACCAGCAGATGCACCTGACGTCCTTTCTAACCGATGACGCGAACCTTATCGATGACCCTCTCACGACGGCCTTTTGGTTCCTGGGATGAAAAACAGCGATGTACCTTAATGCCCGGCTGTTGTAGCACTTTGCACCTCAAAAACAGTGTCCTTCGTTTAGAGGCTACCTTCTGCTTCAATCGCCGCTCGTTCAGCAGTTCATGTCCTGCCGCAGTTTACCTAAGGTTGGATTTCCAAAACAATTAGAATATCTCACAGACACCAGAAGGATTATGAAACCGGTTATTTGACTTGTCCTTGCAATCTTTTGAATAAGTGCTGTCCAGTAATAAAGAATATTTGTCGCGTTTGTCGTTGGCCGATAATGGAATAACTTTGTTCGCATCAGCAGGACAGCAGAGAATCAGCTCTCTTGCTTTCTTTCTCTTGGAGAAACATAATGGTTAGCGGCTAATTTTTCTTGGTGAGTTCGATGTTCCACCAGTAGGACATGGTTGATGAAGCAATGAGGCCATGGAAACTGAGTTTAACGGGTAAAATGCTGCAGGACCAGCTTTGTAAGGGAGGATGTAATAGGTCGATCCTATAAAGAACCCGATTCGCAATGGCTCCATATGAGCAAGACTTGGCCAGGTGAGTGTTCTCTATTCTGAAACAAAAAAGCATAGACCAAGCACTGTGCTTAGTAGGAAAGTCAGCAGTTGTAGCTGACATCCTTTTTTAAAGATAACGCGGCCCTAAGAGATGACCATCTCACGGCGGCCTTTTGGATCCTTCGCGGGAAGCCAGCGACGCACTTTCATGCCCGGACCAGTTCTATCACTTTGCACCACATGGGTGGTGACATTTGTTTGAAGGCTAGCTTCTGCTCCAAACTTTGTTACCTGAGTTTTCTTGCAGAGTTTGATGTTCCACTAGAAAGGCATGGTCGATCCAGCGATGTAGCCACAGCTACTAACATTAATGGGTATAACATTCCAGGACCACCCTCGGTTGGGAAGACATGATAGGTCGATCCGTGAAGGAATATGATTCGTAATGACTATATTGGAGCAACTCTTGACCAGCTGACTTTTCTCTTTTCTGGTTATTGTTAAAGTCTAGGTCAAGCAGAGTGCTTAGGAGCAAAGCCAGAAGCTATACCTGACGTCCTTTTTAATCGATGACGAGAACTTTATCGATAACCATCTCACGGCGGCGTTTTTGTTCCTGTTCTTTAATGCCCGGACCAGTTGTATCACTTTCCACCCCAAAAATGACGTCCTTTGTTTGGAGGCTAGTTTGTGCTTCAGTCGCCGCTCGTTCAGCACTTGATATCAGGCCAAAGCTCACCTGAGATTACATTTCCAAAACATGGAGAATAACTCACAGATACTGAAAGGATTCTAAAACCGGTCATTTGGCTTGTCCTTGGAATGTTTTGAGTAACTGCTGTCCAGTAATAACAAATATTTGACGCCTCTGTTATAGACCGATAACAGACAAACTTTGTTACGCGTCACCAGGATAGCAGAGAAAGAGAATTCCCCGTCACTGCAAACTTTTTTAGGTAAGGCACTGCATGATGATTTGCAGATCCGGTTGGGTACTGCTTCAGCTTTCTCTTGGAGAAACATAATGTTAACCACTGCATGATGATTTGCAGATCCGGTTGGGTGCTGCTTCAGCTTTCTCTAGGAGAAACATAATGTTAAGCCGCTGAGTTGTTTTGGAGAGTTCGATGTTCTACTAGGAGGACGTGGTCGATCCAGTGATGTAGACACGGCTAGAGACATTGACGGCTAAAAAATTACAGGACGAGCCTTGGTTGGGAAAAGATGAAAGCTCGATCGGTGGAAGAACCTGATTGGCAATAACGCTTGGCCGGGTGCGTTTTCTCTCTTCTGTCTTGTTAAAGTCTAGACCGAGCACAGTGCTTAAGAGCAAAGCCAGCAGCTGTACCTCACGTTTGTTTTCATCGATGACGCAAAAATCATCGATCACCATCTAACAACAGCCTTACTTCAATGCCCGGACCAATTCTATCACCTTGCACCCCACGGACGATGATGATAGGTCGATCTGGGGAAGACCCCGATTTACAATGGCTCAATGCGGGGAACGCTTGACCAGCTTAGTTTTCTCTTTTCTGGTTTGTTCCAGTCAAGACCAAGCACGTTGTTCAGGAGCAAAGCCAGCAGCTGTACCTGACGTCCTTTTCAATCGACGACGCAAACCTTATCAATGACCATTTCACGGCGGCCTTTTAGTTCCTGCTCAGAAAAACAGTGATGTACTTTAATGCCCGGCTGTTGTATCACTTTGCACCTCAAAAACGGTGTCCTTTGTTTAGAGGCTACCTTCTGCTTCAATCGTCGCACGTTCAGTAGTTCGTTTCATGCCGCAGTTTACCTAAGGTTACATTTCCAAACCAGTTAGAATATCTCACAGACACCAGAAGGATTATGAAACCGGTTATTTGACTTGTCCTTGCAATCTTTTGAATAAGTGCTGACCAGTAATAAAGAATATTTGTCGCGTTTGTTATTGGCCAATAATGGAGAAACTTTGTTTTGCATCAGCAGGATAGCAAACAATCAGTTCTCTTGCTTTCTTTCTCTTGGAGAATCATAATGGTTAGCCACTAAGTTTTCTTGGTGAGTTCGATGTTCCACCAGTAGGACATGGTTGATGAAGCAATGAGGCCACGGAAACTGACTTTAACGGATAAAATGCTGCAGGACCAGCTTTGTAAGGGAGGATGTAATAGGTCGATCGTATAAAGAACCCGATTCGCGATGGTTCCATATGAGCAAGCCTTGGCCAGGTGAGTGTTCTCTATTCTGCCCCTTTCCAGCATAGACCAAGCACATTGCTTAGTAGGAAAGGCAGCAGTTGTAGCTGACATCCTTGTTTTATTGATAATGCAAACCTTATCGATGACCATCTCTCGGCGGCATTTTGTGTCCCACGACCACGACGCCTTTTAATGCCCGGACCAATTCTATCACTTTGACGGACACGGACGATATCCTTTGTTTGAAGGCTACCTTCTGCTTCATACTTGGTTACGCATTAGAAGGATAGCAGAGAAATGGTAATCTTGGTCACTGTAAACCTTGTTAGATGACCATTTCACGGCGTTATTTTGTTTCCCTCGCGGAAAAACTGTGATGTACTTTAATGCCCAGACACGTTCTATCACTTTGCACCGCACCAACGATGTTCTTTGTTCACGGGCTAGCTTCTGCTTCAAGCTTTCATAAGCACTAGAAGGGTAGCAGAGAAATAGCATTTTGGTGCTGTGCAAACATTTTTAGGTAAACCACTGCATGATGATTCCAAGACCCAGTTGGTTGCTGCCTTGGCTTTCTCTTAAAGAGACATAATAGTTATCCACTGTTTTCTTGTAGAGCTTAATGTTCCACTATAAGGACATGGTCGATCGCGCAAGGTAGCCACGGCTGATGACATTAACGGGTAAAACATTCGAGGAACACCCTCAGTTGGGAAGAGACGATAGGTCGATCCATGGAGGAGTATGATTCGCAATGGCTCTATTGGAGCAACCCTTGGCCAGCTGAGTTTTCTCTTTTCTGGTTATTGTTAAAGTCTAGATCAAGCACAGTGCTTAAGAGCAAAGCAAGCAGCTGTACCTGCCGTCCTTCTTAATCCATGACGCGAACTTTATCGATGACTATCTCACGGCGTCCTTTTGGTACCTGCACAAATACCGTGATGTTCTTTAATGCCCGGACCAGTTGTATCACTTTCCACCTCAGAAATGACGTCCTTTCTTTGGAGCCTACCTTGTGCTTCAATCGCCGTTCGTTTAGCAGTTGATGTCAGCCTAATATTTACCTGATGTTGCATTTCTAAAACATGCAGAATATCTCACGGACACCGAAAGCATTATAAGACTCTCATTTGGCTTGTCCTTGCAATGTTTTGAATAACTGCTGTCCAGTAATAACAAATATTTGACGCGTTTGTTATTGACCGATAATAGCAAACTTTGTTATGCGTCAGCAGGATAGTAGAGAAACAACATTCGTAGTCAATGCGCACTTTTTTAGGTAATGCACTGCGCGACGATTCCCAGACCCAGTTGGATGCTGCGTCCACTTTTCCTTGGAGAAACATTAGAATTACCCACTGGGTTTTCTTGGAGAGTGATATTCGAGTAGAGCAACATGGTCGATCCAGCGATGAAGCAACATCAACTGACATTAAGGGATAAGACGCTGCAGGACCAGCCTCGGCTGGAAAGACATGAAAGGTCGATCTGTGAAGGAGCCTGATTGACAATGGCTAAATGCGCGCAAGACTTGGCCAGCTAAGTTTTCTCTCCTCTCTCTCTTTCCAGTATAGACGAGCACAGTGCTTGGTAGCAAAGTCAGCAGCTGTAGTTTTACTTCACTTCTTCATCGATGACGTAAACCTCATCGGTGACCATGTGACGGCAGCCTTTAGGTTCCTGCGCGCAAATCCAGCAATGTACTTTAAAGCCCCGACCACTTCTATCACTTTGCACCGCACCAACGTTTTCCTATGTTGGAAGGCTAGTTTCTCCTTCTATTGCCACCCGTTTATCAGTTCATGTCAGGCTGGATTTCACCTCAGGTTACATTTCTAAAACATCCAGAATATCTTACAGACATTCAATCTATCATAAAAAGGGTTATCCGACTTGTCTTAGGAAACGTTTCTAAAAACTGTTTTCCAGTAACAAATTATATTTGATGCGTATGATATTAATTGGTAATGGACAAACTTTCTTATGCTTCAGTGGGATAGCAGAGAAACAGCATTCGTGGTGAACGCGCACATTTTTAGCTAATGCACTGCATGACGATTCCCAGACCCATTTGGATGCTGCGTCGACTTTTCCTTGGACAAACATAATGATTAGCCGCTGTTTTCTTAGAGCGTCCGATGTCCGACTAGAAGGTCATGGTCGATCCAGCGATGAAGTCACTACAATTGACATTAACGAGCCAAACGTTGCTGGACAAGCCTTGGTTGGGAGGAGATGATAGGTCGATCCGTAAAGGAACCTGAATCACAATGGCTCCATGCGAGCAAGACATGGCCAGCTGAGGTTTCTCTTTTCTGGTCTGTTCCAGTCTAAACCAAGCACAATCCTTAATAGCAAAGCCAGCAGAGTAGTAATGTCGGCCCACCTAGTCGACCCACTTAGCAATGTCGGCCCACCTCGTCCGATTCGCAGTAAGCCACCAATTCTATTTGGAAATCAAACACCACGTTTTGGTCGCGTTGCTTTTTATGCCACGTTTCGAAGGCTTTCTTGGCCTTAGGGGACATGGTTTCGGGCATGTAATAGTCGAAGGCCGGGACGGGTCCCACGTACCTTTGGTGGTCGGGCCTGTTGAACTTGTGGGGGAAGTACCCTTTTCTCAGTTCCGTCAATCCAAAGGTTTTGGGAAAGGCGGCCAGAGGCATCTGGAAGAAACTGAGAGAATCGATGAAACGGATGCGATCGTGTTTGACTTCCAAGAGTTTGCACCCGTTACGGAGCTGTTCGGCGACGCGGTTGTCCTGGAGGTATTGATGGACCACAAAGTACCCAATGCATCGTACTCTTGGAAATTATGGGCCAACACATTGACTTGACGCGTGTCGTTCTGCGTGAGGGTATCCAACCATTCGAGAAAATCTTGGATACAATGCTCGCCTGGGAAACGAACCGGGCGATCGTCGTCTTCGGTTTCGGCCACGACGAGATTGGGTATGTGCTGTTCCCAGGGTTGCATGTCCTCAATGTCAAAAAACACGTGGAGGAACGGTCTGGCGTCGTCGTCGTCGTCGTCGTCGTCGTCGTCGTCGTCGTCGTCCACGTCTTCCTCTGCTTCATTGGCTCGCAAGGTTTGAAGCCCCGCGGCGGCCCCCCGTTTGGCACGAGGTCCTCCTGGACGTCAGCGTTTCCTTTTCTTTTTCTGCTCACGGAGTTCTTGGGGGGTGGGGGCTTTCTGAATGAAACAACGGTGGGTTTGCCCGTCCACGTACTCGCGGCAGGAAGGGCACACCAGGTGCTCGCACCGATGACGTTGAATGGCTTGGTCTCCCACTTCCTGCTTGAAACATTTAGGACAGCGACGTCGACGAGAGCAAACGGTGGACTGTGGATTGGTCGCCAGTTTGCCCGTATGGTCTTTCACGCTATGGGCTTCGTAAGAAGTGTCTCCAAAAAAGTCACGATGACAGTTCTGACAACGTCGAGTGGCTTTGAGACCTCGAGGGTAAGCATGAAGGAAATCGGGGCACTCTTTTTGGCAACAGGCCCGGCAATGGCCTTTTTGTTTGGTACATCGGTAACGTCCTGCATCGTTATAGGGTTTCCAACAGGCAGCACACACGTAACTGGAGCCGAAAAACCCCGGCAAACGCATGACGAGACGCTACGGGGTCTAACTGGAAGTACATTAAGGAATGCGGGGTTGTGGACCCCGCATTCCTTTCATATTTGAATTTTGATCAAGGCGCCGCGAAAGCAATAGGTGTTAAAATCCGCCGCTTTCGCTGTCAACAAAGCTTTTCTGTTACCGGAAACACACTGTTGTTGAATAAATATCACAGACCTTTTTGCAAGTTGATCGCAAAGGGAAATTTATTTTTGTGGCTGTTAACAAACAATAAGATAATAGGCCATGAATAGCCTCTTATTTCTCTAGAAGATCGTAGCGCTCGCGAGCGGTTTTACCGCCTCTCCTTTCTCCGGAGAGGTCAATTGTTGGATGCGATCGGACGTTCTGAGAGAAATACTTGAAGAGAATCTATAAATACAACATGGTCTTTCTCCCGTTTTTAACAAAATCGCGAATATATCGAGAATTATTCACAGAAACTCGATACGCTTTCTCTACGAAAGAAAGAAACAGTAACAGTAACAAAAAAGATAAAACTTTCGTTCACATAATCTGTTAGACTGCAAGCAGTCTCAAATCGTGCTCGCTCGCGTTCGCTATTTGCGCTTCGTTCTGCACGGATTTTAGAGCAAAAGAGAGACTGCTCGCAGTCTAATAATCTGTCCTCTGAACAGGCCATTCGCTTTGCCGACTGAGCAAACTATTGCTTCCTACGCTTGCGGTCGTTTAGTCTCCCAGACGTCTGCGCGCAGGCTAGCGGTCGTTTCGCCTAAGAGTCTTTTCGCCCAAGGCCAGTTGGTTAACCTTCGACGCGCTTAGAGAACGAGAAATTAAATATATTGCTTTTTCTTTTCCTAGGGTAACACGCTTTAAGAACGAAAAATAGTATATAATTCATTTACTGTCGGCATTTAAGACGTTAGCAGACAAAAACAAAACATATCGTAGGCGAAACGACCGGTTTCCCCTTGCTGACATCGTGATTTCATCCTCAGCGTTCTAATTGTTGGCCATGCTACTGGTTGCAAGTTTCACTTGGCAGCACTTAATTCGATTGCCCAAGAAAAGCAGTGGTTTCCGGGCACTTAACAGGAGCATCTAAAAGTCGCCTAAGAATAACGTCCTAACGAAGAAATGTCACTTTACGGGCTTGCCTTTGGCACTTGTCCAATTCGGGAGTTTGACGGTTCTCTTTCCTTCACCATCACTCTGGCCTCGTGCATGATGCCAAAGTCACAGTATTAAAACTGGTATTAAATCTGCAGCATTTCAACCTTGTTCTACCACAATGTTGAACTCAAATATTATAGTATATGGCAATTTAAAATTGTACCGAATGGACTAAACTGCAGTTTAACGAACTGTTATTGTTATCACCGTTATGGAAAAACATCCAGGGACTTCTAATAATTGTGACACATGGGAAAGTGACGTGCCCCCCCACCAACCCCCCCCGGCAAAAAAATAATAATAAAACAAAATATAACATAACACAACAAAAATGCAAACCTTAAAATACCTGCTACAGCTAGGAACAATTTATTTTTAATCTTTCCTCACTCAACTGTACATATCATTGTTTGCCCCAATTCTCTAGACCTACACTAGCATAAGTACAGATCCAGGAAAAGGATAATTTTATAGGAACAGGTCATGAGATGACATCATTTTTAAACTAGCATGTTCTTTGTAAATAGTGATATAAGGAATGCTAAACCTAAAAACTATGTTTAGAACAAATAAACTTTATTATCATTTGCCAATAAATTATTAACATGCTGTGTGCAAATATGAACCGAGAGTTAATTCCAATCAAAATCAATATTAATCAATGATAGTCAATAACAATCAATAGTCACTCAACTTTTAAGCTTTGAATTGTATTGATTTCCATAACCAGTCAATTAATTGGAATTGATTATTATTGATTATATTGACTATATTTGGTTTTCATTGTTTGATACTGCCAGGCAGAAGGCAACAGCCACACACTGTGATGACAGATTTGGATGCTACTGCTCCCCTCATTAGTAGCTAACTTTTAATTGACAGGGATTGTTTAAGGTAACAGTCACACACACCGACGATACATCTGAATGCTACTGTTCCCCTCATTAGTAACTGAGACTTAAAATAGATAGGGATTGTTAAAGGTAACAGCCGCACACTCCGACGATACATCTGGATGCTACTGTTCCCCTCATTAGTAACTGAGACTTAAAATAGAAAGGGATTGTTAAAGGTAACAGCTGCACACTCCGATGATACATCTGGATGCTACTGTTCCCCTCATTAGTAACTGAGACTTAAAATAGAAAGGAATTGTTAAAGGCAACAATCGCACACTCCGACGATACATCTGGATGCCACTGTTCCCCTCATTAGTAAATAAGACTTCAAATAGAAAGGGATTGTTAAAGGCAACAGTCGCACACTCCGACGATACATCTGGATGCTACTGTTCCCCTCATTAGTAACTGAGACTTAAAATAGAAAGGAATTGTTAAAGGCAACAGTCGCACACTCCGACGATACATCTGGATGCTACTGTTCCCCTCATTAGTAACTGAGACTTAAAATAGAAAGGCATCGTTAAAGGCAACAGTCGCACACTTTGACAATACACTTGGATGCTACTGTTCCCCTCCTTAGTAACTGAGACTTAAAATAGAAAGGAATTGTTAAAGGTAACAGTTGCACACTCCGACGATACATCTGGATGCTACTGTTCCCTTTATTGGTAACTGAGACTTAAAATAGAAAAGAATTGTTAAAGGTAACAGTTGCACACTCCGACGATACATCTGGATGCTACTGTTCCCTTTATTGGTAACTGAGACTTAAAATAGAAAAGAATTGTTAAAGGTAACAGTCGCACACTCCGACGATACATCTGGATGCCACTCTTCCCCTCATTAGTAAATAAGACTTCAAATAGAAAGGGATTGTTAAAGGCAACAGTCGCACACTCCGACGATACATCTGGTTGCTACTGCTCCCCTCATTAGCAACTGAGACTTCAAATACAAAGGAATACGATACATCTGGATGCTACTGTTCCCCTCATTAGTAACTGAGACTTAAAATAGAAAGGGATCGTTAAAGGCAACAGTCGCACACTCTGACAATACATTTGGATGCTACTGTTCCCCTCCTTAGTAACTGAGACTTAAAATAGAAAGGAATTGTTAAAGGTAACAGTTGCACACTCCGACGATACATCTGGATGCTACTGTTCCCTTTATTGGTAACTGAGACTTAAAATAGAAAAGAATTGTTAAAGTTAACAGTTGCACACTCCGACGATACATCTGGATGCTACTGTTCCCTTTATTGGTAACTGAGACTTAAAATAGAAAAGAATTGTTAAAGGTAACAGTTGCACACTCCGACGATACATCTGGGTACTACTGTTCCCCTTGTTAGTAACTCAGACTTAAAATAGAAAGGAATTGTTAAAGGTAACAGTTGTACACTCCGACGATACATCTGGATGCTACTGTTCCCCTCATTAGTAACTGAGACTTAAAATAGAAAAGAATTGTTAAAGGTAACAGTTGCACACTCCGACGATACATCTGGACGCTACTGTTCCCCTCATTAGTAACTGAAACTTATAATAGAATGGAATTCTTAAAGGTAACAGTCGCACACTCCGACGATACATCTGGATGCTACTGTTCCCCTTATTAGTAACTGAGACTTAAAATAGTTTATGGATTGTTAAAGGTAACAGTTGTCGACAGGTGACCTATCTCAGGGACACTAATGTTCACTTTAATTACTAACTGTAGTTTTCAAGTTGGAAGGGACTGTTAAAATAAGGCAAAATACAGTACACTCTGGCATTACATCAACACCCCTAAGGCAAAATGTAGTGCGTGAGTCATATTCTTGGCAGGATTCAAATCTCAGTAGGCATTCTTCATATATTTAATTGGTAGAGCATGGTATCTTTTTAATTTCCTAAGGTTTCTTTCCATGGGACCTGAAAAATGAGAGTGCATGCATTAAGCAATGATATATATTAAGTTACTATCAGTGATAAAGTATCACCATAATGGAAGGTATGAATTACATGCAGAACATTTTGACTTGATATTTCTTAATTGGTCTAAAATGGTGACACTGAAAACCACAATTCAGTGATGGGATTTTAGCAAACTTTGTCTATGATGGTAAACTCATTTGGCTGGCAACTTCGCCAACAATTTGCCTTAGGCCTTAAATCTACTCTTGCAGGCTTAAGCTTATGTCCCAAAAATGGTACAGACAATAAAACAAATCCTGAAAAGGCAGTGTCATGTTAATTATTTGTAAAAAAAAAAAAAACATTATCAGTTTTACACACCTGACATTGAGTTCACACAGATACTGTGTTTTGCATCTGCTGTTTGATGTCCTTCCTTCTTTTGCACAGTTAGACTGACGCCAAGCCGGTTAACTGGGCCTTAACTTCTCAGTGCATCGTTTGCATCTTGTGGTGAATCAGCTTTGTAGGCAGCCACCCCAGTAGAATCCAGAAGTTGTTTGAGTATTTTGCAGTTACATATACAATGCACAAAGTTGGATACTATTAAGTTCCTCATTGAGTAAAAACTCCAAATAATCTTAAATTCCAGTTGACCTAGAGGAAAAAAGTAACATTTTTATTTTAACAGTTCTTAATAAACCTCTCTTACAGCTGTAATCAAACTCTCAGGTGAGGTCTAATATGAACACCAATGTTAACTTTTCAGGGGCTTAGTTCTTTGCTGTTTCTTGTGTTACTATAGCTAGATGTTATGTAAGTCAAATGATCAAGTAGCTATAAACCTAAACAGGAGGAAAATGTTATATTCAGCAGGATAAAAAACATGATAATGAGAAGAAAGAATAAAAATTGCTTGAAAAAAAGACATGTTCAAGAATCCCATTACGACCAAAAAGACCAATTTTATCTAAAAGAATTCATGACTACAACAACCAAAACTGCAGATGTAGGCATGCATGTCAACTCTACATGTATCTGGGAGACCCCTAGATAAAAATAAGTGAATTGGAAATTATACAACTTTTCGATATCATCTTGATATCATTTTCAAGGAAGAAAAATCATCATATGTTGATAAATACCTGAAACAGTGTCAAATAGTTCTACACTGATTAGACTCCTGGATACCCAAAAATTTAAAAATTAAATCACCCAGTCTGTTGTTTCGGTCACAAAATCTCCTAGACAACAGCAATCTTGGATCTTTCTTCCAAAAAAAATTATAAATAAAAAAAGAAAAGAAAATAAGATTACAGAAATCGTTTCCACACAGCAAATATATCGTTTCTTTCTAAATGGGAAAGAAATTGGAAACGTCCAGGAGTACACTAAGTATTAACTCCTCAGGAAAGGTTGTAATTGAGAATTGAGGTTGAACTTTCAGGCTCCCAATTTCAGCACGGTCAGAATAAGCTGGGCATATTTCATCAACAATTATATTTCTACGTCTTCGCCATTCAATTACCTTTCATTGAGGTCTGTCTCGGCCTTTAAATAGCGGAAATTTAACGCCAAAATAAAATCTCCCAGTAGTAATTTTCTTGTTTTGGCAATGTACGCCATTTTGAATTCTCATTGGAAAACCGCTGTTCAAAGTGTTTCGGTTCTCACAAAGCCTACTGTGTGACACTGGCGCAAAAGCGCGGGTCGATGAACAACTCATTATTTTTTATTCCTTGCAACGCAAGGATCGTATCAAAGAACAGTTTTGCTACAAAAGACGCGACCTAATAAAACGATCGCAAATCACTTTCAAAAACACAACATCTAGATTTTTTTTCCAAATTCCTTTCATTTTGTGTTGTGATTACATGAGACAGCAAGTCAGAATTGATTGTAGAGAACACAACACTGACACAGAGCTGGGGCTTACCTTTTTTGTGGAGCTGCTTGGTGAGATCGGCAAGAAAATACAATAGAAGATGGCAGTGGCGTCACCAAACGGCAATTGCAGGGATCGAATTCACGGCCATGTGAGTGCAAGCCGACAGCTTCAACCGCCAAGGCTGAAAACCTTCCAAACGTCTCTTCTTGAAATAACCGCAAATTCGGCGCATGACGAAGAAATATCGCCAACAAACCAAACGAAGAAGGCACGATTTCGTACTTTCCCTGGTACGGCGCACTTTGCGCGCTTCACTTTGCTTCCCATGTGGGAATATCGAAATAAATTGTTGTTGTTGTTATAATATCATCCGGAAAGCGGGCGGGAACTTCTTTCTGTTTGTTACAATCTAACAATTCCTGGATTTTATCCGAGAAGTGGACGAACAGCACTTTCCTCGGAGCCATCGACCGGCAGTTCCATCTTAACCTCGAAGAGACCGTATTCTCAAATGACCTAAGCATGTGATTCATGAAATTCGTCACTCGTCAAGCCTTAATTTGAGCCTGACATGTATCCTATTTGATCCCCATTTACCTCGTTTGTTGACAGAAATTTAATTACCGAGTAAACCGCAACTTAATTAATTCGGAAATTGGGTACTTCCAGTTCAGACCCACTTGCGTCTTGTCATGGTAATGACATCGTAATGCTCTTTCTCGTGGAGCAGGATCAATTGTTTGTCTTGGGTGTCTCCGAACGTCGTGATGTGGAAGGAGCGGTCCGCATCGACCAGGACGATTTGGTAGCCGACGAGGGAAGGAGCAGTACTAAAGGCTGTCAAGGCGTCGTAGCCGCAAGGACCTGGAGGGACGCAACGCGAGTTCCCTTTGGATTTTCCCTCCTTGTCGTATGGTGTGGTATTTCGGGTGCTGGTCTACCTTGGCTTTGGCGGAGACGAGGGCCCGGCACAGCAGAGCTCATCCTTATTTTGAATTCCGATGACAGATGTTTCCTTGGCCGTCAATGTTTGAAGGGTGGCATGGCCGGGTTTGGTCCGGCGTGGTTTGCCACTTCCCTGAGGCGCATGATGAACTTGGGTGATGGACAATTGAAACGAATCGTCCATTTCAAATTGTTTGTTGCTGTTGAGAGCTTGAGCGAGCCGATTGAAAAGGGCATCCAACCGAGCGGCTTCTTCTTGCCATTCTCCCGCCCGTAATTCCCATCCTTGAAAATTATTGGTGAGACGATTGGAACTGAGGGTAAAATACAACCGGTCTTGATGGTGCAAGTTCGGTGTGGTGAGTAACACTTGATCCACGGCCCGTCGTAAACCCTCTTGAAGGGCACGGACAATGTTGTCTTGAGCGGTAAAGTTCCCCCTTTGACGTAAACGGGTTTTGAAATGACGTTCGCGGACGCCCATGCGAGTACTCTGTCGATCCACAAAGCGTTCGAGTTCAAAGTCAAAGGTGCCCACCGAGGAAGCCAATCCACCTCCACTTTGTTGAAGGAGTCGGGTTTGAAACGCCCGTCGGCGTTCGAAGTTATCCAAGGCGGCAAGGCGGGCGTCGTCGTCGTCACTGTCTCCCAAGGCCTCCTGGCACACTAAAGTGTCGTCTGGCTGCTCAGAGGTGTCCAGGCCTAGCAAGGCTGACACCTCGTCGGCGGACAGGCCACTAGGCCCCGCTTCTGGATCGTCTGGTTCTTGGTGAAAAGACATGATGGATGAAGCATTCGGAGGTCGGTTCAAGTTTTTTTATAGAGAGCCAGTGGTCCCGTGGGAGGAGGGAATGGAACAATGACCCAAACATGGTCGTGTGGGAGGACGGAATGGACCAATGGCCCAACAGGGCACGGGGTGCCTCGGGAGGGGTAGGGAGAGGGGTGGGGGGACCCCTCCCCCTCCCTAGTTTGTCCCACCAGGCCTAGCGAGGAAAGACGACGATCATCTATAAAACAGATCGAACGTTGGGCTGGGTCATCCCATCGTGAATCCCGAGCAGGAAAAATTATTAAGCGAGTTTGACTCCTTTGAGTTAGATTTTGAAGTGGAGCAGATTTTAGCCAAGGTAAAGAAGGAGTGTACCCAAGACAAGAGTATTGGCCAATTTGCCAAACAGTTAGAGGACAAAGATAGGCAGAAACGAGCGGCCCAGGCGGAACGCGAGGCCCGAGTCCAACAGCAGTGGTCGCCGGCCATTACCCACAGTTAACCTGCGAGTGGTTCGTCGAAGGGCTCGACTATTGTTGCAACTATTGGCGCTATCAATTTAAGAGGCCTCTCACGCCACCGCCAGCACCCCCGCCATCCCCCACACAATGGAAGAGGAAGACGGCAAGGAAGCACTAGCTCGACGACGGGCTCGGGTCGCCGAACAGAAAGCCAGGTACCGGACCAAGTACCGGGACAAAATAGCGGCCATGAACAAACGATATCGAGAAAACAACTGGGCCAAGATTGCGGAGGCCAAAAAGCGCTACAGGGAAACGCACCGGGAACAGTGCCAAGAGTATCGGAGACGATATCGGGAGACCAATCGAACCCAATCGGCGGAGACCCGAAAACGCTACAGGGAAACGCATCGAGCCCAATTGGCGGAGGTCAAAAAGCGCTACAGGGAAACGCATCGGGAACAGTACCGAGAGTATCGAAGACGATATTGGGAGGCCCATCGAGAACAAGTCAATGAGAAAGAAAGACGAAAATGGAAGACAGACAAATACCGGGCGTATAAAAGACAATATCTGGCGAACAAAAGAAAAAGAGACAGAGAGACAAAGAGAACGGCGGAGAAAGTAAAAGAGATAGGACCTCTTAAACTGACAGTCACGCTCAACGAGTATTTGAAGCGATTGATGCCGGGGTCGCCTCGTTTCAGACGTTTGGCCAAATGCGTGCCGGGGCCCATGTACTGATACCCAGGCCAATAAAATTCTTTACCGGTTTTCGCCAACCATTTTTGAAGATCCACCGCCCCTCCTTGTTGGGATCGTTTCCATTTGCTTCCCCTTCTCCTAGGGGTGGGTTTTTTTCGTTTCTGGGTTTTCATGGTCTCAGTCACTGTCGTACTCCAAACGACGTCACAACTTTTTGCCACGAGCCCAATCTTCCCACCCGGGCAAGGGTTTTAATTGTTCCACTTCACGAGCAGGCCCTTTGCCTTTGCCTTTACCCAAAGCACTTGCCGCTAATTGTTTTTCCCAGGTCTTGCGTCGTTCTTGAACGGCTTCTAAACGCGACCGGATATCACCTCGACTGGTGGAAGGACTTCCTTTCTTGATGGGAATTTGGCTGGTGGTTTTCCCTTTCTTCGCAGAAGGTGGAATGGGGGCTTTGGGGGTCGACGGGCTGCCTTTTATCATGCGCTTCAACCATTGTTCCACGGGTCCCGTCACCAAATCCCCTTCGTCTTCCTCGCCTTCCTCGCCTGGGGGTCCACCCGGCGCACCCACACCGACCCCTCCAGGAAATTGACGGATGCGTTTGGTTAACTTGGTTAATTCTTGACTCAACGGTTTGGTTTGGGCATTGACCAAGGCCGGGGGCAGTTGAGGGTCGGCTAACAACAAATGTTTTTTGGCGGCTAACGTGGCCGCTTTGTTCAACAAGGCATTTTCGGTTAATTCTCCTTTGTAATATTAAATGAGTTGCTCCAACTCCTTTTGGGGAATCATGTACATCTCCTCCATCCTGGTAGGTGGCTACAGTCGGGGCAAAGTTCGCCGTCTTCCAGGTCACGACAGCTCTCACAAAGAGTGGCCCTCAAGATATGCCTATACTCCCGATACAACAGGTGATATTTATGCTTCCAATACTGACACTTGTCTTTCCACTTTTCTGTTTCCCGATTGGCGTTTTGTAACAGACGCACCCACGTGGGAAGCGTTAACGGGTGGGTCGAACACATTGACATAACACGTGGTGAAGACTTTGAAACAACCCTCGCCCTTTTTGCGAGATCAACCACTGACGACGTTTTTTCACCGAATGTTGACGACGCCCCAAGTCGCGTAGCACCTTTTTATAGGGTCGAAGCTGCGCCAGGATGGGTGGGGTGACGGGAATCTTGTTTTTTTAACAGCTTCAAGACCAGTTCACTCACAGCATTGACTTGATCGGCATTGGCATGTTGTAAAAGATCTTGACGTTTGAATCGATTGGCTTCTTGTAACACCGACCGTAAAAACGGCCATTGACCTCGAAGACGTTGCATCTTTACCGACGGCGACGATACGGTTGCCTGGCTTTTTGGATCGTGCTTTTTATACGTTTGTCCGTTTCGAGCGCCACGGCTTTCCCCAATCCCGCCATGGCTGGGACCAACAGGTTCAAAAACCTCCCTTGTTGACGACCACGTCGAGGGGCGTCGTCGTCGTGTCCTTCTCCTCACCATCGGTTCATCAACAAACGCTGAAGGGCTTTGTTTTGTTTGATGAGATTCCTCGACTCTTTATAGCCTTGACGGGTATGGCGTTTCAAATCTTGCAACCAACCACTGCCTTGTTGGGGGCGTTGTCGTCGTTTCGTTCTTCTTGGTCTTCTCAGGTCGGTCAAGGCTTTGGCATAGGTGGTAAACGCAAATCGACTCATGGCCACTTTGAAACAGAATTGTTTAAAATCGTTCCATCCTTTGACCACTGTGACCACGGCCGCCAAACAGGCCACCAAGGTGCTGTTTTCCAATATGGGCCCGGCAATGATGCCCGCGGCCAGCAACAGTAACGCTAACCCATTGAACAAGGCATTGCAAAACTTGTAATGATTCAGCATTTTTCGATAACAAAACCTTTGTTGGTGGTAAAAGGCATACAAGGAATCCATGCGTTCCTTTGGGAGCCATCTCCTCACGACGAAAACCGGGACGAAGTGCTTTCCACGGTCGGTCGTCCTCCCTGTTTATAACTGGTCACGATTCTATTGGTCATGGTGACATTAGCAATTTCCCGGCCTTGATCCCAATTGATCCCGAGGGTTCTTGAACGCCACAATGTGATGCGCATTGCGGGAAATACTTTTGGCATATTTGCCCACGGGAAACATGTCTTGGCACAAGTAAAGCACTGTCACGCTTTGATGATGCGAATGTTTGGTGAATAAATCCAACACGCATTTATCGTGACTCCCTTCATCCATCAAATCATCCAACACGAGGACCCCTTGCCCCTGAGGAAACCATTGCACCAAGGTTTGATGATCGGGAATGCCTTCGTGAAACACCACTCCTTGATCTTGCATGGATTGAAATCGATCTTGCCAGGCGCCATAACAATAATGCACTTGGGTAGGTGGGGTTTCAAACAAGTCCTGGTTGTCTAACAAGACTTTTTCCGTAAACACGGTTTTGCCACATCCCGAAGGACCCACCACCAAAATACTGGACGGGGTATGAAAACGAAACGGTTGGCCCGTTTGCATGACTGCCAGACAAACAATGACACACCAGGGGTTCATTTTCCACCTTTTTATTAACAACAACGTTGATGATACGGGCTACAACAGACTTTTCTTGTCCTACAATCAATTGTTGGATGCGTTGACCTACTTGATGGTCATTGCTTACATAATTGTGATTGGACAAATCATTTAAAAACTCTTGCAAGGTCCGTCCACGGGCTTTGGCTTTCAAGTACAACAACGCATAACCGCCACACGACTTGCTAGGGATGGCTTGCAGGGACTTGCCATTGGTCACCACGTACTTCCAATGTCGCACGATCCACTCTCGCAACGGGGTGGCTTGCTCGTACCGTTCCAACGGCAACGTATACTGTCCAACACTTCACACACGTTCTGATCGGTCCATACCGCTAACCAATGTTGACCGGGTTGATCGTAAGGGTCCGTGTTCACAATGTAACCTTGCGGTGTTTTCTTGCGAGGGGTCTTGGGTAAACGATCACAGGCCACCGTGACGCAAAACACCGGTTTTAATTGAGGGTCGTCTCGTGCTAAATAATCCAATTGCACATTATTCAAGGCCACGTGTTCCATCTTTTTCTTTAATGCTGGTAAATGTTGTACAACACAGCTCCGTTCGAGTCAATCTGCAGCAAGTTCTCAAATTCTCCATACACGAGCACGGTTATATTGGTATTGGGCGCGGCTCCAAATTCCAAGCTGAGTTGTAAGTCTCCGGTTTGCTTGGGGTTGAGTCTTTGACTGTCAGCACATCCATTGGCCACATTGTGAAACATCAGCAAGGTACAATTTTTAGCTTGGCCCCAATCTTCCAGTTCCACCATATTGCCTTTCTTCTTGCACCAAGCTCCACTGGCTTGCAGAAAACGGAAGTACCCTAGATTATCTCGGGTACCATTGTTGTGCACCAAGTGCAGGGTTTCATAAGGGTATTCTTCTCCTTTGACAATCTGTCGAATGGAACTCCAACCAAATTTCTGGAAGCAGAACGGATCTCGGGTCACATCGCCATTGAAGACGCGGCTGTCCGCCAAACCCACAATCAAACGGTTGGGCACTCTGTTTTGAAACAGGTTGGGGATGTCAAAACGGACCAGGTTGCCTTGCATGCTAAAGGTGCGGATTTCACTGCGGACGGTCAGGTAGGTGGCGATTTGTCCCTCATTGTGTCTTTGGGCAGACAAAGTCTTGTACACGGTTTCATTCAAACGCAGTTGACATAGATGAAAACGCAGCTTCACATCGCCTTCCATCAATCGACCAGCCAGACCCACGCCATTCAAAAACAGGTTCGGGCCGTTGAAATGAAATTTCATCTTGATTTCTACCCCAGGCACCAACAGTTTGCCGGTGTGAAACACATCCAAGTGAGGGGTAAACACCAGACTGTGGGTGACGCCTCCAGCATACTTGCGGGTTTTTGCGACGGAGGCAGCCAAGGCGGCTTTGTGATTGGCACTGAGATTGGTATAGACTACATGTGGTCCAGTACTGTTGGTGTTGTTGGGGGTCCATCGGGGTGGGAAATCCACTTGATTGAACCCCCCTTGAGGTCCTAACACCGTCTTGCCATCTTCTCGGTCAAAATTCAACAAGCTTTCCAGGTAAGCTTTGTAATGATAGGTGTCTGATTGAGGACTGATCAAGGTGCCATTCAACTGCAAGTCAATTTGTTTGATGATGGAATGGGCCAAATTATTTTTCGTTGGCCACCAAGTCATCGCTCGTACTCTTTTTCAATCTCAATTTCATGGTAAAGTAACTGCGCCCCAAATCCACAAAATCGTCCAACCCAGCGATGATGAATTCCATGGGATTGATGCCGGTGGTGGTGGGTTGAATGGTGACCATGCGATAGGCATTGATGCTAATGTCGGTCGGAGGCACCTTGAAAATGCGCAAAGCCGGGTTGAGGGTCCCTTCGAAACGCGCGTGAGCGGGGGGCGGCTTCGGTCATGGTTAACGTCGTCATCGCCGAGTGGTCGAACCACCCCGTCGTGAGGGGTTTTTATACCGTCGTCGTGCTAAGCGTTGTCTCAAATCAAACCCGGGCACTCTCCTCACCTCGGGACTCAACCATCCTCCACGTTGTCGTCGTCGTCTCATGAGTTTCCAAAAAGGAAACAGACCCCCACGTTGTGGGAACCCCCGATCACTACGAATCCGTCGAGGACGGGAAGGCACTGGATCCATTACACACCAAAAATATCTCGAGCTCGTTTGAGTTGTTTGGGAAACAACGCACTAGCCACACGCACGGCTTGTTTCACGTCCTTATTACTCAAGGCTTTCTTGGCTTGTTTGGTGATTTCCTTTTTGATGACGTCTTCGGCTTTTCGTTCGACGCCTCGTGATAACCCCATTTCCAATCCACTCAAAATATTACTAGGCAGTTTCAAAGGATTTCGAGTCCTTTTAAGGCCTTGGAGACCCCCACGCACGAGATCCGTCACCAGCCCTTTTCCACTTTGACCATGTTGATTATACCACTCGTCCGTGCGAAATCGTATCAAACTCCCCCCTCGCATGTTTTCTTCTTTGCTCTTCACCAAGGACAACTGTGCTTCACGTGCCCTTTCTCTCTCTTCTTATACCGTGGCCCCCTTTCATCGTCTTTTTCTCCAAATGGCCGCTTCCAACCCTTTTTTGGCTCCGTAACTAGCAGCACCGCCCACCGCACCCAACGCTCCAGCTCCAGCGATCAAGGCTGGAATGAGAGCGGCGAGAGGCAATAGACCGCCTCGTTGACGTCTCTTTCTTTGCACCCCTCTCTTTCGACGCGCTCTTGTCTTCGGCATATTTTCACTGACCGTCCCTTTTCAAGGGACCCTTTTATGTCTTTTTGAAGTGTAACGTGACAATGGTGTTGCCTTCGCCAAACTTGACCAAGTCTCCCCCGGTTCCAAACGTTTCGGCCACTTGAATGATTTCCACCACTTCATTGCGAACAGACATGTATTGAATGTGTAACGGTTCAAAGTACAGGGTGCCTCGTCCTTCTCGCTTGTACTGGATTTCTCGCAACAAATCGGTCACGCGATTGCCCACAATCGTACTGCCTGCCACGTCGAAGTACACGTGCAACGATCGAGCGGGTTCTCCCACCACCGCACGAAACGCCACATTCAAGTTGGTGAAACGCCAACCACAACTCATACTCAATTGTAAATAATCCGGTAAAAAAGAACGCACCGTCCAAAAGAACGGGTTGCTCTGATCGTCGTTCAAATCGTTCCAATCGTTGTCAATCGGTTTTTTCATGTTGGGTATTTGATCACCCATGAATTCTTGCTGTAAGTTGGGTCCCAAAATCAACCCACTGTCGATTTTACGTAACCATGCCATCTTGAGTGCTAACTTGGTGTAGATGGCCAGGGAGGGCGTGTCGTTTTTGCAATGGCAGACATTCGTGTTGTCGATGAGCAGATCGTCGCCTTCCCAACGAAACTTGACGTAGTTGTGTCTGCCCTGATCATTGGTAAAACGTCCTCCTTGAACCGCCGTTTCCTTGCGTCGTTGTTCCAAGTGAGCAATGGTCGCTTTCATGAAACTCACCCCATCCACCACCCAATCCAAATCTTGGATGTCATTGATGAGGGCTTGCGCTGTCCCTATTCGCGCGGCCATTCCCCCGTCTTTTCCACCCGGTTTGGGGATGGTTTGGTCCCAGGACGTACCCATGATGTACCCCTCTTTTTTGACCAACTCGTACAAATTGATGCGAGCATCTGGTAAGGAAATGACACCCAAGCCTACTTGCCATTGACCCCCGGATAACCGCAATGGTTGGGGTAAACGAATCTTGAACGAATTGGCTTAGTTGTTGGGAAATTCACGTCGGTTGGCATGACTGGGTAACGTCACGTAGAATGACATTCTGTCTTTTTTCTTCACACCACGGCCTCCCTTTTAAAGTGGAGTGTCAGGAGGGTATGTCCTTCGCCAAATTGCACCAGATCCCCATTGGTTTCGGCCATCTGGGTTTCCACGATTTCCACCACTTCATTGCGTACCGGGACATATTGAATGTGTCGAGGTTCAAAGTGGGTGGTTTCTTTCGGATGATACTTGATTTCTCTTAAGAGATCCGTGATGCGATTGCCCACCATGCTGCTGGTGCCTACATCGCAATACATGTGCAAAGGACGCGTCGAGGGAAATTCCGTGGACGGACGAAATTTTTCGTTCAAATTCAAAAAACGCCAATTGCACGTGACACTCCACACCACATAATCCCCATCCACTTTCCAAAAGGTGGGCTTGTTGTCGGCCCCCGGGACTTCGGACAGGGTGGGAATCGTGTCCGAATGAAATTCTTGGAATACATTCAGTCCCAGGCGATACTTGCCCGTGGAGACTTCTTCGATCCAACCCATCTTCAGGGCCAAGGTTTTTCCCCATAACACGCGCGCTACTTGTCGTTGGGCATCCACATTGACGGTATTCAACAACAAATCCCCTTGAGCGGTCCATTCAAAGGTCGGGTACAACTTGAGTCCGTCGTTCTCCGCCCATTTGTTTTTGGGTTGGGTTCGTAGGGCACGTTCTTGTTCGTAGCGATACACCAGTTGATGAAAAAATTGCGATCCCGTCGACGAGGACAAACTGTCTTTCATGTCGCGACCCCTGACTGTCAATTCGCGCCTTTCGTGCAACCACCATTCCGTATTCTGTACCTCGTCTTTCTCATACACGCATTCGTGCCATCACACGTGTAGGTGGCAGGCAGCGTAATTCTAATCCCAAACCAACCAACCCACGATGAGGTCAAACAATTTCAGCGTGGAGAGTAATTCGAACACGCACTTTTGTTTGCTTGATACAGTTTATTCTTAATACTTGCTCTAATGTTCAAGTTCAGGTTCATCAAATGCGTTGAAATTCTTTGTGTTCGGTGAAACGCAGTAAGATGCAGTTAGATGCGGTTCGAACTAGAACGTAAAATGAACAGAAACTATCTTAAAACTCTAACATTACTCTTACATTTTTTATCACGCGATCAAGTAAATGCGAGTCCACGACAATATACTAGCATATAAACTAACCCTAAAGAAAAGAGCGAATAGCATAATATTTACGTTAAGAAATGAAATCAAAGCGACTTACTTTAGTCTCCAGAGGTAGATCCTGTCTATACTTTCTTTGTTTCGTAAGGAAAGGTTGTTCCTTGTCCTAGTTTATCCGATACTAAATTTCTTATAACACCCAACTTGGGTTATAAGCCACATGGCTAGATAATTAAAGTTAACTCATAAACGACGATGATTGATCACTGATGGAGACAAGATAAAGCTATAAAATTACTAATTTATATGTGAATACGTTAAAACCGGGCATGTAAAACTAACAGCACGTACAGCAGAGGATCTTGTTCGTTGACAAATTGTTCCCCTACCACGGGAATGATCGGTAAGGACAAACTCACCATGCCCACATGCCAACCTCGTCCCACAAATCGAATGGGTTTGGGCAACCAGTTTCTGAAATGATGGGCCCGGTTCTGAGGAAACTCGCGGGTACTGGCGTGACTCATCAACGTCACGTAAAACGAGGAGCTGGGAACCCACGTCATGCTGGCCATCCAACTACTGGAGTTGTCTTTTGGGTCTTGTCTCTTTCGTACTGGCCTTTTTCTTTTTCTTGGGTTGTCGGAGAGAGGTCACGTCTCCTCTGGCAATCCAACTATTGTACTTGTCCGGCCACCCTTTCCACTTGACCAACCACTGATCTTTTTGACGCTTAAGTACCTTTTCGATCCGAAACAAGGCTTGGTCGAACACGTGCACTTTTTGTAAATCGGCGTCGTAAAACGTGCCTTGGAAGAGCGTGTCATCCATTCGCGAATCTTATAGGTGGGCACAGGTCCTGGCACCACGCGATGCACCACAAACACTTCTTTGGTCCAACCGGGCACATAGCCTTTTTCAAACGTACGATGAATCTTGTTGAGAAGCATACGATCTCCCACCTTGAATTTGGGTTTGGGCCGTTTTCCTTTCAACCGTCGGTCGTACAGACGTTTCCACACGGCTTCCTCGTTCTCCCACGTCACGTCTTGGGGGGCCATGCTAATACTCCGATGGCGCGTGGCATTGTAGCCTTGAACCAACTCGGGTAAGGCATCGTCAAACCGTAAGGTGTTGGCGGCTGTGAAATAGCGGTACAGGCGCGCGTTCTTTCAACTTGCGGTTAAATCGTTCCACCACACTCGCTTTGGCATCCCCTTCGGTGGAAAAATGTTGGATCCCTTGATCCTCGAGCAAACGTTGAAACGTCCGGTTGTAAAATTCCGTGCCTCGATCCGTTTGCAATCGGTTGGGTCGACGTCCTTGTTTCAAAATCTTGTCAAAGGCTTGAACCAACGCCACCCGGGTTTTGGCTTTCAACTTTTGCACCCACGCGTACTTGGACAGGACATCCAACACCGTCAGTAAATACCGAATGCCCCGATTATACTTGGCCAAAGGTTGGACTTCCACCAAATCCGCGACCCATGATCATCTAATCCCCCTACGATCACAGGCAAGGTGGGAAAACGACGACGTCGAGGCTTATGCAACGTACAAGCCAAATCCCGTTCCAACACAGGTTTGGCTTGTTTCAAAGGAATGTGATGGGCTCGAGCAAACCGTGACACGCCCCCTAAACTGCCGGGGGCTCTAGGATCATGGTAACGGGCCAACCACTGTTGTGAGACATCTAGCTTTTTTCGTTTTGTCTTTCGAGGTGCCATACCTTCTGACACTCATCCCACAGGGTGTGTATGGGAGGGTCTGTACTGGGGTGCGCCTTTTGAATGGTTCGATACCATCGCCATGCCTTCGGGTGGGGTTTCAACCATAAGACAAACACGACCCATCGATACAAGTTGAGATGCGCCTGGGTGTGTTCAAAGACTTTGAGAGGATGGGTGTCCTCGGGACAGGTGGGAATGGGTATTTTCTCGCCTGCTTGGTGGTCATATAAATATCGGCACAGGGTTGATGACATCGCCATTGAACCAGAGACAAGAAAGAATCCCACGCATAACGCATCAACACAGACTCCATGTTTCAAAACTGACTTTATTCGTACTCCTTTTATACATTTTTTCACAAGTCAAAAAATAAAAGAGCGCACGTATTTTCCGGCGCCCCAGTCGATCATGCTCTTTTTTCCGGACCTGCTTTTCATTTTTTTTCTTAAGACTCAAAATAGACCACGACGGCCATACGTGACAGTCTCTATACCTTTCTGCCAGTTCTCTACAGTGTCACTGTACTTGGGTGGAGCCGGGGCCACCATCACCTCTTGACGGTTCTTAAGATCTTGGATTTCTCGCAGCAACTGTTTCTCATAGTCTGTCAGGGGACGTTCCACTTCCTCTGGACGTCTCACTCGGGGTGGAGGGATGTCATAGCCACGCTTGGGATAACCCTGTGCATCACGGGTCGACAAAGGAGGTTCTGCTTGCTGGTCTGCCTTTTTAGGGGGATGGTCATGAAACCAGGTCCAGTACTTGGGACCCAACGGTTGATCGGCCCACCGAAAGAAGTGGCACTTTTTCTTGGAACAGGTCACAAACAACCGATCGGGGTTGGTGGGGGAATGGCTCTGTTGAAGCGTGGCCGGTTCACGGCAAAAGCACTGCAAACAACTCAACATGTCCAACACTTCTGGATGAGGTTGACAATACACGGCCTTCATGTAGTCCGGGGCTTGGTCTTGACCACAAAACAGCAAACAAGGTTGAATGGACATTTGACATAGTGCCATCCCTTTTGAGATTGACGGGCCTCCAAACACACGTCGTGGCAAGGGTACACCATGTAATCCACGGAACTGGGTGGAGGACGAGGTCTTCTTTTCAACCTTTCATGGTCCTCCTCAGGTGGAGGAGGTATGGGCCGGGGTCTTGGGCTTCCGCCAAGGCTTCCGCGTTGTCATACACGTTCGTCAGTGTGAATTGAGGCGGGGGTGCTTGGGTGGATTGATCCACCATGTCATTCAATTCTTTCATCATTTCTTCCACAGCTGCTCGGGTTTCTTCCACGACTTCGCGAACCACAGGATCACAGTCCTGGGGTGTCATATGTTGAATCGCATTCTCCTCCTTCTTCTTCTTCCCGGCAGGGTGAGGGCGTTTGGTCGATTTTCTCTTCCGACCCGGATTGGGATAACGCGCTGGAGAGACAGGATCATAGCTCACATCGATGGACATCCTGCTAAGGTGAGTTGGTCTCATCCCACCGTGCTCGGGTTCTTATACCCTTGAACCCTCTTCTTGATTGGTCAGCTTTCATGACCGTATAAGGGCATCTCGTTGTCCCATTGGTCAGCTTTCCCTATTTAAGAAGGTCTTTACTTCCCTGGGACTCCATTTCGGAGTGGATGGACTACTACAACGATCTCAAGCGTCAAGACTTTGCTTCGGACGACGAGTATCAGGCCGAACGTGTCAATCGAGGTCTGGCTGCCGGATTTACGTTCCAACAGTGCCGACATCATCACCTCATTGATTTGGCTTTGGCCTTAGGGTTGAGTCAGGCCGAGATTCTGGCCATTGTGGGACCCGACACCGGTTACCTTTTTCCCAACGAATGCGCCCTGACCCAGACATCGACATGATCGGAGAACAAGATCTACACGCCATGCAACTCAACATTGGCTATGGACATGTGGTGTACACCGGGGGAGCCAAAGGCACCGACGAATTGGTCGAACAAATGGCGAAACAGTTTGGCATGCAAGTGGAAGTCCTGGTGCCCCCCAAAAATCCCCGAGCCCAATTTATCACGCCTTCTACGGTGGAAGTGCTGATGCTCGCCAACCCTCATCTTCACCAGGCGGCTCATAAACTGGGGAAACGGATGCCCAGTCATTTTTACACGCCTCAATTGCTACAACGCATTTATCAAATTGCCAAACAAGCGCATACCCTCTATGCCTTTGGCATATTGGAAAAGGATGGCAAACGCGTGAAGGGGGGCACAGGCTGGACCGTGCAATTGGCCATGGATCAAGGCAAACAAGTCTACCTGTTTGACATGCCCAGTCAATGGTGGTACCGGTCGGACCATTACTACCAGGTCGACGGCGAGTCGACCACGCTGGTGGCTGGCAGTCAATTTGTACCTTGGGGTCCCAAAGGTCCCACTTTTCATCAAAGCAGTGCGGTGGTGGGGTTCCGAGATTTGGACAACAAAACCCGAGCAGAAATTCAAGCCTTATTCAATCGCACGTTCTGTCTACCCGAGAACATTGACCAATTACGCCTGGAACTAGAAGACTTTCATTTGTAAATATTTTTTCATTTTTAGTTTTTACTTTTCAATTGTATATAGCTTTTTTCAATTTTTAGTTTTTTACTTTTCAATTGTAAATAGCTTTTTTTATTTTTAGTGTTGATTTTTCAATTTTTTAATTTGTAAATAGCTTTTCAATTTTTTTAGTTTTTCCCATTGTACCTAGAAGCGTCCTTGCGGCGTGGCAAGAAATGGACACGGACACCCAATTCATTGTAACATAAACATCTTTTGGTTTAATTAAAAAATTTTAAAAAGCTGACATTATTGGTTTTGCACGCTTATACAAATATTTTCTCTTGACTCACAGCAGCCTTGAATCACAATGTAAAAAATGTCCACATAAAAAAAAACAGTGCAAAGTTCTAAGGCCCGTCGCACTGTCTCCATCACATCTCTTTCCATGTCGTCCAACCGTCGCTGCTGGTCCCTTTGTCGCTCCACTTCCTTAAAAAAATAAACAATGTTCTGCCAATGTTGGCCTGCATGGATTCTCGGCAGATGGGCAGCCAAGTAATGGTCCAGTTCCTTAAATTGGGCCAGCGACATCGGCCATTGGTCCTCGTCCATGGTCCAAACAAGTCGGCAGCAAATAAAGGGGATGATGCGCTTGGCCAGAGTCTTGTTCAACATTTTGATGGTCACTGGGTGTAGACGTTCCCGGCGGTGTCCATTCTCCACATAGACCATATACAACAAAAAATAAACGAATAAACGCCGGCACGCGATCTTTGTTGTTGGGACCTCCATGTTTCTTCTCTCGCCTTTCGTACATGTGAATGGTCTGCCTCTCGACATGGGTCCGCTCCACAGGCACTCTCCTTCCCATCGCCTCCTCACCATGCACATTCACAAAACTGTCCAGGGAACCTAATGCGCTTCTCGTTTTGGACATTTTCTTTTTCGGCCAACCGGCAAAAGTTCACACGGAACCGACTCAAACCTAGGAGTGACGTCCCGGGGCTTCTCCAGGGATTTACACCCAGACCTACGCTAAGCATGATGGGACAACCTAGGGAGGGGGGAGGGGGTCCCCCACCCCTTCCCACCCCTCCCGAGGCATCCCTTGCCCTGTTTGGTCATTCGTCCATTCCCTCCTCCCACGTGACCTTTTTTCTCTATAAAACCCAACCACTCGGCCTTCCCATGCCATTCTTCACTCCCAAACCAGCAAGAAAAAAAGAGAAGTGTCTGCCCAACAAGATCAGTCCTGAAGCGGTCCAGATCCTACAACGCCAATCCTCTCTTTGACCCATTTGCATGATGACCCAGCCCGGGGAGTGCGTGGGCTTCGTGATGGAGTTTGGGAATTTGGGGTGTTGGCCATCGATGATGAACTGGGTAGGCGTGAGCCATCATGTTGGGATCTACTTGGGATGATCTGAACCCATAAAAAAAATGAAATGGAACAATACAAGGAACCCATAAAAAATGAAATGGAAAAATACAAGGAACCTCATAAAAAATGAAATGGAACAATACAAGGAACCCATAAAAATGAAATGGAACAATACAAGGAACCTCATAAAAAATGAAATGGAACAATACAAGGAACCCATAAAAAATGAAATGGAACTGAAATGCCTAATATCGGAATCGGACCTCGAAGCTTCCCTCCTCCTCTGTCTTCTGGACCCATGGAATACACTTCTTCTTCGTTCATCTTGGAACGTCCTTCTTTTGCCATCTGGTCCCAGGCCCCACGCGGTTCCCGGTTTGGACTTTGGACTCTTAGGTTCCTGGTTTGAACTTTGAACTCTTAAGAATGGCTTGCACCTTTCCCCCTTGTAACCCAAGGAAGTGGGGAATTAAATCATTTTTGTTTTCAAAATGGCGTCTCTTGTTTTTGATCTGAGCCCGCGATCCTATTTTTCCCTAATAGTCAGCGGTTTCCCACCCCAAATCACATGATCTCCAGCTTTCCATGCACTTCCGGTTCATCATGACGTCACTTCCGCTTGAGCCCCACCCAAACCCATGACTTCCGTCCGCCCTATTGGATGACGTCACTTCCCTGACAATTCACTTCCGGTTGAACTTTGACCCCTGGTTGTCATGTGACCATCTCTCGACCAATTAGAAGCCAGAAAATTCAAGGGGGTGTGTATGCAAATTAATCAGGACCATTTTGCTAGGTGGGCCGACATTACTACTCAGCAGCTGTACCTGACGTCGTTTTTAATCCATGACGCGAACCTTATCGCTGACCATCTCACGGCGGCCTTTTGGTTCCTGCGCAGAAAAACAGTGATGTTCCTTAAAGTGTATATGACACAAAATTGTTTCTTCGGTTTTCGAGAGTCTGATGTGTATAAAAAACGATTCTAAACTTAAAACCTGTCTAAAATTTTTAAAAACCTCTTTTTTCGCGGGCAAAAGACCTCATTTTTCACTTAAAAACTGTCCCGGGGACTGGGACCGAATTTACCGCATTGTGACGTCAATTGACTTGATTGCGTTCCCGCGAACGCAGTGTTTTTGTTACAAATCGCCTCAAAATGTTGACATTGTTCAGCAGTATCGGTGATCTTTTCGAAACTTCCAAGACCTACAGTGAGAAAGAACAAGTAGGAGAAAAAATAGAGCTGTTTTAGGTCTTATTAAACCAGACAACGACGAACATTTGCGACGTCTTCTCTTCTTTCGTACTGTGGTGAGGATGTTGATCTCAAAGTCGATGATTTATCCTGACTGTACATCACTGGAAGCACCTCAGTTGTGAGATTTCTTTGTTAAGTTCTTTTGGGTTTATTAAGAACATCAAAGCCCTTGTGTTCACATAAACAGCTTACTGTTTCTATCAACCTAAGGACAACCAAAAGTGCCGATTGTTTTGATGTTTTAATACCGCAAAAATGTCGTCGTTCTTATAGAGAGTGCGCTGGATTTTCGATTCATCTCGATTTAAGAACGAGTTCCCAGAGTTTAGTCCCAGCCTGGCACTAGTTTCAGTGGTTTCTGCAACAAGCAAAAGTGTTTTTACAGAGCGTAGAGAAAAGCCAATGACGAAATCGTTTTGTTGATAATATGGCCGTACGCAATGTACATCCAGGCCAGAAAAGACATTTATTTCCACTGTCGTGTTATCCTGCAATTAGAATCTATATACGCTTTACTCTAAAAACGGCACTGAAACTGACTATTAAAAGTTCAAGCAAGCAAACCGTCTACGATCTCCTACCAGTATACGTTGGATCAACTGAGTGATCTAATCGGTTTGACACATAGAAAACTGAAATTGAAAAGCAGAGACCGATACAACGTAGAATAAGAAAATTAGTTTTGTACTATATTTCGGCTGGCCAAACCAGCCTTCTTCAGGTACAATGGAGTTTACATTGGCTATGTTTAAATTTATATGGTGATAATGGAATCTTACGAAATACCGGAAATACGTAAAACTAAATACAGGAAATATGTAAACAGTGTAAAATAAAAAATTTAAAATATTTCCGGTATTTCGTAAGATTCCATTATCACAATTTAAATTTAAACAAAGTCAATGTAAACTCCATTGTACCTGAAGAAGGCTGGTTTGGCCAGCCGAAATATAGTACAAAACTAATTCTCTTATTCTACGTTGTATCGGTCTCTGCTTTTCAATTTCACTGAAACTGACTTCAGTTCGCATGCTACTTGCCATATCACTGGCTGATTCATCAAATATAGCAGCTTAAGACTGTTGCTATCTAGAGTATCAATATTAGGGTATTAACACTAATCTTGGCTCAGTAATTTTTCAAACAACTCAGTACCATGAAGCTAAGGCAATGTCACATTACGCATTAATATACAGCTAATTTTGTTTTGTTTTGCGGTGGGTACGGTTTTCCAATTTTGTAGAACTGTTATTGAATCATAACCATGTTCATTAGCCTTTAAAATAACTGGTGTCCTTGAGCTTCTTAAATAGCTTTTGGTGTTTCTAATACCGCAGGAGGGGAGCGCAGCACATCAAACTCTTCTAAAACTAACAGTTAATTATGAATAAACCAACAAGAATTGACAGTTGACGAGTAAATTTGCAAATCAACAGTGGGTCTCCCTATTGACTCCTTCTCAAACAATTTTCCTGTGAACAACGGGAATCAACATCGATCTTCATCAATAATAGTCATTATTAAGTGGTCACTTACCAAAGCATATGTATCACTCAGACACAGTGATGAGGATCCATACATCCCATTTAGATACTTTTAGATATTATCTACAGCAGCTCACCCCCCTTCCCCCCTCATACACACACACACAATACAGGTTCCTGACACAGGGCTAGCCCCACAAGCTTAATCTGCTTAAGCCTGATTCTGATGGAGGGAGGTGGAAGCCCTGTATGGAACACCTAAATTAATACCATAGTTCCTAATAAGTGGAGACAGAGTTAAAGCTTGGGGCATTTGTGGCATCCTTAACATCATTGTAAATCACCAGTCAATTTTTACTTAGGAATGATTATTGTGTTTGTAACATCATGTGATAGTGTACCTGTTTCGTCACAGCCAACAAAGAGTGGCAGCACAACAACAACAACAACAATTATCTAAGTATTCCTATATGGGAAGTTTCTAAAATAGTAAATTAAATACAATGTAATTATCATTCTTGTTAACAATAGGTCACAATCATTGCAACAGAAGGAATGTCCTACTGTCATCATCACTTGATCTTCAATTTTGATAGTTGATATTTATTGATCCACCACCAAACATAAAGCAGAAATAATGATTCCATGTTTACTTCATCACACCAAAAAGCAAGGGGGGGGTCTGACTGCCCTATGTCAGTATCAACAACCACCCAATCTAGATCACTCGAGGTCCGGATGGGTCTAGCTTAGTTACAGCTATTGGTATAAACAGGGATTTTTGTTGTTGGCAAGCTGATGTAAATCAGGTCAGGTCAGGTCGTGGTCATCAGTGAAAAGGCAGGGAATTTATTTCAGCCTGATTGGTAATAACCTTGATATGTACACATATGATTAAACAAACTCCTAGAAAATATTTGTCTTTATAAACAAATATACCACAGTAAGACATTTTCCTGGAATTCTTTCAGCAGCCTCTTGATTTTCTTTCTATTTTCACTCTCTAACAACGAGGCATGTACAGCCTCCTCACAGGAAAAGTAAAACAAAATTCTGAACTCTTGTCTTGCTAAAAAGGTGATTTATTTAAGTTAAAATCCTTCATCCAGTGCAGTCAGGTTAAGACAGTGTATGCACAGTCCAGTGTAAAAATGTTATCAGTAGGCGATGTCTTACTGAAGTCCAGAGAAGAATAAAAACAAATTTCATTTAAGACTGTACTGGTAGCTCTGTTCGCCTGTACAATCGAAATTCAGACCACGCTATCGTACCTGTCCTGCTTTGCGAATGAAAAACATCTCTGGGATTTGCAGTAAGGCTTCTTTGCTTACCGATAGATCCTTATAAAACAATGCTTGTTCGTAACCATGTCTTCATGTTAAAAACATAGCAAACATAAAAATCTCGAGTAGCCTGAGTTCTTCGACCTTGCATCTCCTTCAACACAATTATTTCGATTCCCTTGTCCCAAAGTGCTGGATCCGAGAAATGCTGAGTACTTCCCCTCCATTTCGTCAAAAGGAATACGCAACCCACCGCTTATTAGGCGCTTCAGCTACGAGAAACCTTTGCCAACTCTCCCAAGTTCCTTCCACTTTGACGCCATGTTGGTTTTGTTGTCAAGTCGATTGACGTCACATTAGCTAATCACGTGATATTTTGGCCGCGCGAGAGGGCGACACTTTTGAAGTCAAATTTGCGCCATTTTCACCGCGAAAAAAGTACGTTTAAAAAGTTTGATGCGGGTTTAAAGCTTAGAGTCGTTTTTCATACACATAAAACAATCAAAAACCGAAGAAAAAATTTTCGTGTCATATACACTTTAATGCTCGGACCAGTTGTATTACTTTCCAATTCAAAAATGATGTCCTTTGTTTTGAGCCTACCTTGTGCTTCAATTGCCGCTCGTTCAGTAGTTGATGTCAGGCCGAAGTTTACCTGATGTTACGTTTCCATAATATGCAAAATATCTAACAGGCACCGAAAGCATTATAAAACCGGCATTTGGCTTGTCCTTGGAATGTTTTGAATAACTGCTGTCCAGTAATAACAAATATTTGACACGTTCGTTATTGACCGATAATAGACAAACTTTGCTATGCGTGAGCGGGATAGCAGAGACACAGCATTCGTGGTCATTGTGCACTATTTTAGCTAATACACTGCATGACGATTCCCAGACCCATTTAGATGCTGCGTCCACTTTTCCTTGGAGAAACATGATGATTAGCCGCTGTTTTCTTGGAGAGTCCGATGTCCCACTAGAAGGTCATGGTCGATCCAGCGATGAAGTCACTACAACTGGCATTAATGGGTAAAACGTTTCTGGACCAGCCTCGGTTGGGAGGAGATGATAGGTCGATCCGTAAAAGAGCCTGAAGCACAATGGCTCCGTGCCAGCAAGACATGGCCAACTGAGTTTTCCCTTTTCTGGTTTGCTCCAGTGTATACCAAGCACAGTGCTTAGTAGCAAAGGCAGCAGCAGTACCTGGCGTCCTTTTTAATGGATGATGCGAACCTTATCGATGACCATGTCACGGCGTGCCTTTTCGCTCCTGCGAAGAAAAACAGCGATGTACCTTAATGCCCGGCTGTCGTATCACTTTTCACCCGACAAACGGTGTTCTTTGTTTAGAGGCTACCTTCTGCTTCAATCGTCGCTCATTCAGGAGTTCATGTGATGCCGCAGTTTACCTAAGGTTACATTTCCAAAACAGTTAGAATATCTTACAGACACCAGAAGCAGTATAAAACCGGTTATTCGACTTGTCCATGCAATCTTTTGAATAAGTGCTATCCAACAATAAAGAATATTTGTCTTGTTTGTCACTGGCCGATAATGGAGAAACTTTGTTTTGCATCAGCAGGATAGCAGAGAATCAGCTCTCTTGCTTTCTTTCTCTTAGAGAAACATAATGGTTAGCCGCTAAGTGTTCGTAGTGAGTTCGATGTTCCACCAGCAGGACATGGTTCATGAAGCAATGAAGCCACGGAAACTGACTTTAATGGTTAAAATGCCGCAAGACCAGCCTTGTAAGGGAGGATGTAATAGGTCGATCCTATAAAGAACCCGATTTGCACTGGCTCTATACGAGCAAGCCTTGGCCAGGTGAGTGTTCTCTATTCTGCCCCTTTCCAGCATAGACCAAGTACAGTGCTTAGTAGGAAAGTCACCAGCTGTAGCTGACATCCTTTTTTATTGATAACGCGAACCTCATCGGTGACGATCTCACGTGGCCTTTTGGTTCCTTCACGGAAAACCAGCGACGCACTGTAATGCCAGGACCAGTTCTATCACTTTGCACCACACGGACGGTGACCTTTGTTTGAAGGCTAGCTTCTACTTCAAACTTAGTTACGCATCAGGAAGATAGCAGAGAAATAGCAACCTTCGTCACAGTAAGCTTTGTTAGATAGAGCACTGCATGATGATTCCCAGATCCCGTTGGGTGCTGCTTCAGCTTTCTCTTGAAGAGACATGATTGTTAGCCGCTAAGTTTTCTTGGAGAGTTGGATGTTCCACTAGTAGAACATGCTTGTTCAGCAGTTAATGTCAAGCCGAAGTTTACCTGATGTTACATTTCCAAAACATGTAGAATATCTAACAGTCAGCGAAAGCATTATAAAACCGGCATTTGGCTTGTCCTTGGAATGTTTTGAATAACTGCTGTCCAGTAATAACAAATATTTGACGTGTTTGTTATTGACCGATAAAGGAAAAACTTTGTTATGCGTCAGCGGGAAGGCAGAGACACAGCATTCGTGGTCATTGTGCACTTTTTTAGGTAATGCACTGCATGACGATTCCCAGACCCATTTGGATGCTGCATCGACTTTTCCTTGGAGAAACATAATGATTAGCCGCTTTTTTCTTGGAGAGTACGATGTCCAACTAGAAGTTCATGGTCGATCCAGCGATGAACTCACTACAACTGACATTAATGGGTAAAACGTTGCTCGATCAGCCTCGTTAGGGAGGAGATGATACGTCGATCCGTAAAGGAACCTGAATCACAATGCCTCCATGCGAGCAAGACATGGCCAACTGAGTTTTCCCTTTTCTGATTTGTTCCAGCCTAAACCAAGCACAGTGCTTAGGAGCAAAGCCAGCAGCTGTACCCGACGTCTTTTTTAATCGATGACGCGAACCTTATCGATGACCATCTCACGGCGGCCATTTGATGCCTGTGAAGAAAAACAGCGATGCACCTTAATGTTCGGCTGTTGTATCACTTTGCTCCTCAAGAATGGTGTTCTTTGTTTAGAGGCTACCTTCTGCTTCAATCGCCGCTCGTTCAGCAGTTCGTGTCATGCTGCAGTGTACCTCAGGTTACATTTCCAAAACATGAAGAATATCACAGACACCGAAAGCATTCATTACAAAACTGGCATTGGGCTTGTCAGCAGGATAGCAGAGAAACAACATTCGTAGTCAATGCGCACTTTTTTAGGTAATGCACTGCACGACGATTCCCAGACCCAACTGGATGCTGCGTACACTTTTCCTTGGAGAAACCTAAGAATTAGCCGCTGGGTTTTCTTGGAGAGTCCAATGTTCGACTAGAAGGACATGGTCGATCCAGCGATAAAGCCACGGCAACTGACATTAACTGATAAGACACTGCAGGACCAGCCTCGGTTGGAAAGAGATGACAGGTCGATCCGTGAAGGAACCTGATTCTGAATATTTGTCGCGTTTGTCATTGGCCGATAATGGAGAAACTTTGTTTTGCATCAGGAGGATAGCAGAGAATAACTTTTCTTGGTGATTTCGATGTTTGACCAGTAGGACATGGTTGATGAAGCAATCACGCCAAGAAAACTGACTTTAACGGGTAAAATGCTGCCGGACCAGCTTTGTAAGGGAGAGGATGGAATATGGCCATCCTATGAAGAACCCGATTCGACATGGCTCCATATGAGCAGGCCTTGGCAGGGAGAGTGTTCTCTATTCTGCAACTTTCCAGAATACACCAAGCACAGTGCTTAGTAGGAAAGTCAGCAGCTGTAGCTGACATCTTTTTTTTATTGATAACGCAAACCTCATCGACGACCAGCTAACGGCGGCCAGTTCTATCACTTTACACCACACGGACGGTGTCCTTTGTTTGAAGATAGCAGAGAAATAGCAATCTTGGTCACTGAAAAACTTTGGCGATTTCCAAATCTAGTTTGTTGCTACTTCAGCTTTCTCTTGTAGAGAAATAATGGCAAGCCGCTAAGTTTTTTTGGAGAGTACAATGTTCCACTAGAAGGACATGGTCAATCCGGCGATGTAGCCACGGCAACTGACAGAAACGGGTAAAGATTGCAGGACCAGCCTTGGTTGGGAAGAGATGATAGGTCGATCCGTGGAAGAACCTGATTGGCAATCGCTCTATTCGAGCAACGCTGAATCACGATGGCTCCTTTTTAACCGATGACGCGAACCTTATCGATGACCCTCTCACGGCAACGTTTTGGTTCGTGCGCTGAAAAACAGCGATGTACCTCAATGCCCGGCTGTTGTATCATTTTGCACCTCTTTTGAATAAGTGCTGTCCAGTAATAAAGAATATTTGTCGCGTTTGTCATTGGCTGATAATGGAGAAACTTTGTTTTGCATCAGCAGGATAGCAGAGAATCAGCTCTCTTGCTTTCTTTCTCTTGGACAGACATAATGGTTAGCCGCCAAGTTTCCTTCGTGAGTTCCTTGTTCTACCAGTAGGACATGGTTGGTGAAGCAATGAGGCCACGGAAACTGACTTTAACGGGTGAAATGCTGGCGGACCAGCTCTGTAAAGGAAGGATCCAAAAGGCCGCAGTGAGATGGTTCTTCGATGAGGCTCGCATTATCAATAAAAAAAGGATAAAAGCTACAACTGCTGACTTACCTGCTAAGCAATGTGCTTAGTCTATGCTGGAAACAGGTAGAACAGAGAACACTCACCTGCCCAAGGCTTGCTCATATCGAGCCATTACGAATCGGGTTCTTTGCAGGATCCACGTCATTAGCCACGGCTAATGACGTTAACGGGTAAAACGTTCCAGGACCACCCTCGGTTTGGAAGAGACGATAGGTCGATCCATGGAGGAGTATGATTCGCAATGGCTGTATTGGAGCAGCCTTTGGCCAGTTGAGTTTTCTCTTTTCTGGTTTCTTTTCTGGTCGACCCAGCGATGAAGTCGCTACAACTGACTTGAACGGGTAAAACGTTTCTCGACCAGCCTCGGTTGGGAGGAGATGATAGGTCGATCCGTAACGGAACCTGAATCACAATGGCTCCATGCGAAGAAAGCAATCTTGGTCACTGTAAACTTTGTTAGATAAAGCACTGCATAATGATTCCAGGATCCAGTTGGGTGCTGCTTCAGCTTTCTCTTGGAGAGGCATAATGGTTAGCCGCTGAGTTTTCTTGCAGAGTTTGATGTTCCACTAGAAAGGAATGGTTGATCCAGCGATGTAGCCAAGCTACTGACATCAATGGGTATAACATTCCATGACCACCCTCAGTTGGGAATAGATGATAGGTTGATCCGTTGAGGAATATGATTCGCAGTGACTCTATTAGAGCGACTCTTGACCAGCTAGGTTTTCTCTTTTGTGGTTATTGGTAAAGTCTGCATCAAGCACAGTGCTTTGGAGCAAAGTCAGCAGCTGTACCTGATGTCCTTTTTAATCGATGACGAGAACTTTAGCGATGACCATCTCACGGCGGCGTTTTTATTCCTGCGCAGAAAAACAGGCATGTTCTTTAATGCCCAGACCAGTTGTATCACTTTCCAACTCAACAATGATGTACTTTGCTTGGAGGCTAGCTTGTGCTTCTTCAATCGCCGCTCGTTCAGGCCAAAGTTCACCTGAGATTACATTACCCAAACATGGAGAATATGTCACATTCTAAAACCGGTCATTTGGCTTGTCCTTGAAATGTTTTGAATAACTGCTGTCCAGTAATAACAAATATTTGACGCGTTTGTTCTAGACCGATAACAGACAAACTTTTTTATGCGTCAGCAGGATAGCAGAGAAAGAGAAATCTTGGTCACTGCAACCTTTTGTAGGTAAAGCACTGCATGTGGAGTTGCAGATCCGGTTGGGTGCTCCTTCAGCTTTCTCTTGGAGAGACATAATGGTAAGCCGCTGAGTTGTTCTACTAGAGTTCTGAGTTCTGAGTTGTAGTACTAGAGTTCTACTAGAGCTGAGTTGTTCTACTAGAAGGACGTGGTCGATCCAGCAATGTAGACACGGCTACAGACATTAACGGGTAAAAACATTGCAGGACGAGCCTTGGTTGGGAAGAGATGATAGGTCGATCAGTGAAAGAACCTCGTTGGCAATGGCTCTATTCGAACGACACTTGAGTTTTCTCTCTTCTGTCTTGTTAAAGTCTAGACCGAGCACAGTGCTTAAGAGCAAAGCCAGCAGCTGTACCTCACATCTGTTTTTATCGATGACGCAAACCTCATGGATGACCATCTAACGGCAGCCTTACTTTAATGCCCGGACCAATTCTATCATTTTGCACAACACGACGAAGATGATAAGTCGATCTGGGGAGGAACCGGATTCACAATGGCTCCATGCGGGGAACACTTGGGCAGCTTAGTTTTTTTCTTTTCTGGTTTGTTCCAGTCAATACCAAGCACAGTGCTTTAGGAGCAAAGCCAGCAGCTGTACCTGACGTCCTTTTTAATCGACGACACGAACCTTATCGATGACCGTCTCACTGCGGCCTTTTGGTTCCTGCGAAGAAAAACAGCGATGTATCTTAATGCCCGGCTGTTCTATCACTTTGCAGCTCAAAACGATGTCCTTAGTTAGAGGCTACCTTCTGCTTCAATCGCCGCTCGTTCAGCAGTTCGTGTCATGTTGCAGTGTACCTCAGGCTACATTTCCAAAACGTCAAGAATATCTCACAGACACCGAAAGCATTACAAAACCGGCATTTGCCTCCTCAGCAGGATAGCAGAGAAACAACATTCGTAGCCAATGCGCCCTTTGTTAGGTAATGCACTGCACAACGATTCCCAGACCCAGTTGGATGCTGCGTCCACTTTTCCTTGGAGAAACCTAAGAATTAGCCGCTGGGTTTTCTTGGAGAGTCCGATGTTCGAATAGAAGGACATGGTCGATCCGGGGATGAAGCCACGGCAACTGACATTAACTGATAAGACGCTGCAGGACCAGCCTCGTTTGGAAAGATATGAGAGGTCGATCCTTGAAGGCAACTGATTCACAATGGCTCCATGCGCGCAAGACTTGGCCAGATATGTTTTCTCTCTTCTCCCTCTTTCCAGTATAGACGTGAACAGTGCTTAGTAGCAAAGTCAGCAGCTGTAATTGACCTCACTTCTTCATCGATGACGCGAACCTCATCGGTGACATTCTGATGGCGGCCTTTAGGTTCCTTTGCGCAAATCCAGCGATGTACTTTAACGCCCAGACCACTTCTATCACTTTGCACCGCACCGATGTTGTCCTATGTTGGAAGGTTAGCTTCTCCTTCTATTGCCACCCTTTTATCAGTTCATGTCAGCCTGGATTTCACCTTAGGTTACATTTCTAAAACATGCAGAATATCTTACAGACATTGAAATCATTATAAAAAGGGTTATTTTACTTGTCTTAGGAAACGTTCCTAAAAACTGTTTTCCAGTAACAAATTATATTTGACGCGTATGTTATTAATTGGTAATGTACAAACTTTGTTATGCGTCAGCAGGATAGCAGAGAAACAGCATTCGTGGTCAATGCGCAGTTTTTCTTCGTAATGCACTGCATAACGATTCCCAGACTTATTTCGGCCTGCGTCAACTTTTCCTTGGCTAAACATAATGGCTAGCCGCTGTTTTTCTTGGAGTCCGATGTCCGACGAGAAGGTCATGGTCGATCCAGCGATGAAGTCACTACAACTGACATTAACGGGTAAAACGCTTCTGGACCAGCCTCGGTTGGGAGGAGATGATAGGTCGATCTGTAAAGGAACCTGAATCACAATGGCTTAATGCGAGCAAGACATGGCCAGCTGAGTTTTCTCTTTTCTGGTTTGTTCCAGTCTAGACCAAGCACAGTGCTTAGGAGCAAAGTCAGCAGCTGTACTGGACGTCCTTTTTAATCGATGACGCGAACCTTATCGATGACCATCTCACGGTGGCCTTTTGGTTCGTGCGCAGAAAAACAGTGATGCACCTTAATGCCCGGCAGTTGTATCACTTTGCATCTCGAAAACGGTGCCCTTTGTTTAGAGGCTGCTTTCTACTTCAATCGCCGCTCGTTCAGCAGTTCGTGTCATGCCGTAGTTTAGCTAAGGTTACATTTCCAAAACAGTTAGAATATCTCAGACACCAGAAGGATTATGAAACCGGTTATTTGACTTGTCTTTTGAATAAGTGCTGTCTAGTAACAAAGAATAGTTGTCGCGTTTGTGATTGGCCGATAATGGAGGAACTTTGTTTTGCGTTAGCAGGATAGAAGAGAATCAGCTCTCTTGCTTTCTTTCTCTTGGAGAAACATAATGGTTAGCCGCTAAGTTTTTTGGGGGGGAGTTCAATGCTCCACCAGTACGATATGGTAAAATGCTGCAGGAGCAGCTTTGTAAGAAAGGATTTAATAGGTCGATCGTATAAAGAACCCGATTCGCGATGGCTGCATATGAGCAAGCCTTGGCCAGGTGTGTTCTCTATTCTGCCCCTTTCCAGCATAGACCAAGCACAGTGCTTAGTAGAAAAGTCAGCAGCTGTAGCTGACATCCTTTTTTTATTGATAACGCGAACCTCATCGATGACCATCTCAGGGCGGCCTTATGGATCCTTCGCGGAAAAGCAGCGACGTCTTTTAATGCCCGGACCAATTCTATAACTTTGAACCAAACGGATGATGTCCTTTGTTTGAAAGCCACCTTCTGCTTCAAACTTTGTTACGCATTAGAAGGATAGCCGAGAAATGGCAATCTTAGTCACAGTAAACTTTGTTAGATAGAGCACTGCATGATGATTCGCAGATCCAGTTGGGTGCTGCTTCAGCTTCCTCGTGGAGAGACATAACGGTAAGCTGCTAAGTTTTCTTGGAGAGTTGAATGTTCCACTAGTTGAACATGGTCGATCCACAGTAACTGAGTTTAACAGGTAAAATGCTGGCGGAGCAGCCCTGTACGGGAGGATTTAATGGCTGGATCTTATAAAGAACCCGATTCGTAAAAGTGATGGGGATGGGGAGGGGATAGAATTTCAGTTTAACTGGAGGTGTGGTGGCCACAATGGTCCTGAATTGGGAGTTCAGATCGACATTCTGGTTCCCAGTCGCTTCCATACAACTTGCCTTTAATACCCTGTCATCCTAAAATCTAATGCATAGGAACTGGGTACAAGTTTGCGGGTTTAATTTGAGCTAACTGCTGTATGTGACTGGACACGAAGATACATTCAGCCCCCCCCCCTCCCACCCACCTCTCTTCATTGCGAGATTGCTCTCTAGAGAGGATGCATAGTATTGCTATGGACCTGTTGTCCAAGACAGTGGTGTTTCTGTTTATTTTGGTTGGGTGAGAATAGTTTAATTAGAAATACAGTGCAAATTCCAACTTGGAACTTAACGCATGTTATCTCCAACATTAACCCGGCCGTTTCCTTTAAATGCTGTTGTACAGTTTTTGTTTTATTTACTGGGTATTGACAAGTGTCGATACATGTAGCTAAAACAATTCTTAATATCCTTTGAATGGTTGAGATAGCAGGAGTCTATTACTGCTGAAGAGTGATGCAGCCCAGAAAATACCATGTTGGTACAGCTGGATTAAGAAAATTATTCGTTTTTACCCAAAAATTGAGATGAGACTAAAAAGGGTAAGGATTTCATGAGCTGAATTATATGAAAGGGTAGGGAAATCTGTCATTTAGGTATTTAAAAGGACCTTTAATTAAAATATTTTGAGTTAATAATAACTTCTGGTTAGCATCTGTTCTCTCGCAATGTCGTTCTGATCATTAACTGCATTCCAAGGGTTTAGGAAAGGGATGCAGTGTTTTTGATTAGGTATGTGAAAGGGGTACCATTTTTCAATGAAGGGTATACAAAAGGGGTACTTTTTCAGTCAAAAATGGTATATAAAAGGGTAAGGGGTTGGACCTCGGGATGGAGCCTCCCCGTATAAAACTTTGTTGAGTACCCCCCTTCGGGATTCTTTCCCCCCAACACACAAAAAAATTCGATTAGATAATTGTCACAAAATGATACATGTACTTTAACCCTTGAAGCCCCAGTGACCAGCATCTCCCTACAATAACAATGCCTTAATCGGGTTATCAGAATTAAGGAATTGATCACCAAACATGAATAGTGTAGATGTCAGTAAGAAGAAGTTCTCTGCACAAGTACTACAAAAACTGTATGAAGACCAGTAAGGAGAATTTGTAGGTTTACGCTGGGGCTTAAAGGGTCAATTGGTATGGAAAGCACGAGTAGCTAACAAAGGGAAAGGGTGAATGTAGATTATAGCACATGAAACCTTCAGAAGTAAGTAAACTTTCACATAGACAACTCATGTTGAAGCTGATCAGGATCTCAATTCCTATGATCTTGGTGCTTGATTGTGCATTGCAAGGAGAGCTGTGATGCTGGTCACTATATGTAGCATAAAATTATTATCAATAACTAATGTTAAGCAATAATTTTTGTTTCACATCAAATACGTACATGAATGTACCTATCCCCGCTACACATTAAGCAGTAATTGCTAGGAGCAGAGCAATACTTGTAAGTGCATTTCTATCCAAATTGTGAATAGAAATTGTCCTTTCGTATCCATCTGAATATTTTTTTAAACTATTAACAGGGTCAAGAACTGAAACGGGAAACATAAACTCTTATAAATTCTTACTGATCCGATATGAATTATTTCTTTCCAATATTTTTTGGGAACTTCCTAAACTTAAAATTTAAATTCTTTTTACTGCTCATACACAAATATGCACTGTTTGGGAAACTGAAACCTATTTTATGAAATAATTTAATTTCTCTTGTGTAATCTGTGGGTTTAATCATACTTGGAAAAATAATTATATGTTGATAATTACTGGTACATCAAGACTAAAGATATTTACCATCCGTTGGAAAGGTATTCTACTCATTCTAACAAAAGCATTTTGATGATCGTGTATTTCTTGTCGTCTCTCGTTGCTTCTAACAAATCAGTCTGTCGAAGCAATTCTTGTCGGTATCGCCGGTCCTGATCGGTTTCAGCACACATTTTCTCAAAGAGTTTGTAGCCGCTGAGTTCATAATTTTTATTATTCAGTCGGTGTGATTCGAAGACCTTGTATCGATTCTCCCGTTGTTAGGGAATCTCGTTTTGTAGTAGGGCTGTGCTATTAAGCTAAATTTAAACTACATTGCCTAAGCTTTCTCGCCTTTGATATCTGTGTCCCGATCAGGCCTTAGTCTTTACCAGGCTATTACCGGTAAACGATGTTCTCTACCCGTGCTTTCTTGTCGTTGACATCTTTCGCCTTCGTCGTTTGCGCTGAATTTCAAGTCGGCGTTCATGCTGAGTTTCAGTGGTAAATCTCCCCCGCAATGGATTTCCAGCCACTTGCTAAATCCGGCGTTGCTGCCTTTCCTCGTGCCCTCATTTGCATCTGAACTTTGTCCAGATATTATAAACTTGTTCACAGACGATGAACAAAACACAACACTCAAATGTACGTAGCGAAGAAACATGAGAGAGCGCAACTGTCAGCGGTCGCGATTTGGTTTTGTTGCTAGGTAACTGTGCGGACACCATCGCGATATATATATAGGCAGATCGAGATTCGACCGCCCTAAGCGATCCTCGCGCGATCCCCACACGACAAATTTATATACCTCGCTACGCTCAAAGGGCCTTCGGCCCTCCTCCCTTCGCGAGGAAAGAACATGGTCGATCGCGCGAGGTAGCCACGGCTAATGACATTAACGGGTAAAACATTCCAGGAACACCCTCAGTTGGGAAGAGACGATAGGTCGATCCATGGAGGAGTATGATTCGCAGTGGCTCTATTGGAGCAACCCTTGGCCAGCTGAGTTTTCTCTTTTCTGATTATTGTTAAAGTCTAGGTCAAGCACAGTGCTTAGGAGCAAAGCAAGCAGTAGTAGGTAGTGGAGTAAATGAATACCACCTCATTATTACACAGGTATTTTGCAAATTTAAACCACCCAGCATTAAAAAAAAAAGAAAATTAAAAAAACGAAGCATAACCGGACACACACAAAAAATATAATTATATATATTTTGTGAGTCAAAAATGAGAATGATGTCAACTGGATTCAACAACTGTCAGGTTATCGAAGCAATTCAAAACCTACCGCCTGAGGTACGTGAAATAATTTACAAACATTACCTCGCCATAAAACTGAGAGAGCGAGCGGTTTTGGGTTGGGACTTGGTTCACGATGAGCTTGTAATACAACCTTTCTGTCTTGAAAGGGAGCGGCTTGTGTTTATAATGTTGTGTATAGCCTATAGACACTGTTGTCGGGAAGGAGATTGTTGCCTTTGTTATGAACAAGAAGGATTCTTTCATGAACCAACCATCCCCTACCACCCACTTTGGGATATTACCCTATTCAAGCTATGCACTGATGAATGGGGCGTGGAAGAAGAAGGTCTTGACAACATGTTTTCCCTGTTGTGTTAACAGGCGGCGCGTGACTTCGCAGTCTAGTGAAGTTGTAATTAATACACACAGACATGATTACATTAATTCATAATCAAAATATTCATTACCGACAGCAGACGTTTTGAGACCTATTTTATAAACAAATTGATAAGAATCATCTTCTAAATCTTCAGCAAGGCGTTTAGGGGCCCATACAAGAAATTCATCCCCATTTTTTGTTTTTAAAGTTAAAATAGCTGAATTCCCAAATTTGCTTTTCCGGTGTGAAACATTTTTAATTTTGTATATATCGTCTGAAATATCTCTCCATTTTGAAATTTCTCTTCTTTTAAAACTTTCCTTAGTTGGCCATTCTTCTGAGATCTCTTGTTGATCTAAACATACATCCTCTATTAGCCAGTCTTGTGAGATTTCTTGTTGATTTATAAATACATCCTCTGTTGGCAAGTCTTGTGAGATCGTTTGTTGATCTGTACAGACATCCATGTTAAGATATATTAAATATACATTTGTTTAATAAAGTGTACACATAACGAAAGGTGCTGATTTTTGTTTAACTTTTTTTTTTCGCACTCTTCGGATTTTCCGACACCTTTCGGAATTTCCGGTACCTTTTGGAATTTTGGCTACTAAAAAAACTCGTTAATGTCATCTTCTATTTATTCACTCTGCCCCTAAATATGATGTCACCTTCTATTTCTTAACTCTTCTCTCCTTCCCAGACTCACCCGCGTAAAGATATAAATTTACCCAAGTCGCATTCATCTTGCATATGCAGAACAAAAAATGGAACAAAACCAAAACAGAAGACATGTTTTCCAATTCTTTGAGACTCTTGCCGCCAGAAGAAACCTATCCAGTACACAAGTTCGTATTAGGCTGGCGAGAAAAATCTCTGAGCGTTCGAAACTGGTCAAGCAGAGAAAGAACATTAAGAGGAGGCTGCGATTATTAGCCAAGTCTCTTGAGACCAAAGAAGCTGAGATCATCCTTGTTGAGGAAGAGATCCAGCAGCTTGAAAGAAATGTCCAGGATGGTACCGATCAATCCAGTAGCGAGGAGGATTGAGCTGAATTTGCTGATCCAGTAACGAGGAGGATTGAGTTGAATTGCTGATCCAGTAGCGAGGAGGATTGAGTTGAATTGCTGATCCAGTAGCGAGGAGAATTGAGTTGAATTACTTATCCAGTAGCGAGGAGGATTGAGTTGAATTGCTTATCCAGTAGCTAGGAGGATTGAGTTGAATTGCTGATCGTCTTTCAATAAAATTTTTTTCAATCTTACTGTGTGTTGTGGTTGATTATAAAGCGCGTTGCCGTGCGTAACCATTCTTATCTTATGACTTCAATGCTTTGAAATTGAAACAATACCCTACTTGATCTTACATGTCACATACATAAAAATTGTATTATGGAACTACATCTTGGCCAGAAATGGGCTAGCCAAATTCGTCACGAGTTGGTAACAGTATTTTTGAAACACACTCACGAGTAATGAATCTTATTTGCTTAATTTCTGGCGGTGAAAGAAGTTCAAAAATAACCAAATAGCAAATAGCTTGCAAAGTTGCAATCATTTTGTAAGCGTGTATAATTACTTAATTACTTGAAAATCTACAACGGAGCGAATGTTTTTTCATACTTTTTAGAAATAGATGGCGAAATCTCCATACAATGATCAGTGACGAATTAGCTATCATTTTCAATCTATCAAGAAAGACCTTTTCGTCGAAAGCTTCACCTCTGAGGTAAAAACGAATTTCATCAAGGATTTTTTTGGTATTCGATGCGGGCAAAATTTGCTTGTTCTGTTTTTAAAATAAGACCGACCCCAGTTAAAGTCGCAATGACAACAGGCTTCAACGTAATTCCTCCGGCTACTGCGGCACTAATAATTAATTTGCCAGCCGAAAGATTACAAACAAAATTTTTTCTTCGAAAACTGCGGTACAGCTTTTCTTATCCAAAATGTTTCTTGTGGTAATACGCATATAAATTTTTTAGAATTTCAATTTTTTCTTTAGAAAGTGTTTGATCTATATGATTGAATTCGAAAATATCCCGCATCATGTTATATATATGAAAAACATATATTCATGGTATTACACATTCAATTAGTAGTAATAGTTCTTCATCTTTTAAATTTGATTTTAGTTGCACCATCAATGGACCAGAACGTAATTCTAAAGGAAAATTCATTATCTGTAATTGTGTTGTTTGGGTTGAATCGATAGTTTGTAAAATATTTATAAGACCTATATCATTAAATTTATTTAAGGTAATAGGTGTATATCTTGCTTTTGATTTGGAATATAGCACCTTTATTCTTGATATCATGCAATGATTTTCAACGATTATCTTATCACAACCATTTAATAAAAACGTGCGTCTATTTTTCGTATTTAAAATTCCATTTATGTAATGAATGGAACCACGCAAACGATGTCCGTTTAAAGAAAGGTCTGTTTGCATTACCATTTGTCCATTCTTAATAACAAAGGCGGTGTCATAAACACTTGGATCAACGTTTGAAATTGTTTCTTTACCATCATAAACAATTAGATGTCCAACGTTTATAAATGATCGATTACGGACTGTACCGTGCAGGTCGAGGAATATGTATTGCGGGGGGTGAGCTACCCCATCTGTGAAAGTGGATAACTGTTTTGGTGTCCTTCTCGAATGTTTTTGTTGTATGATTAGAAATTGAAATCGTAGTGGCTTGTGGTGTAACACTTACCTCATTCATTTCTGGTGGAAACTATTCAACAACCATAGTATAGTAACCGACCGGAAGTTTATATAGGTTAAAACCGAGGCGTGACCGGTACTGGTTGGGTGAGCCTTTATCAAACAGGAGTTTGAGAGAGTAAGCTTTGTTATTTATTTGATGTGGAGACTCGGGAAAATCGTTGATACCCAAAACCTCGATGTTGTTTTCACTCGAAGATTCATCAGTGTCTTCCATCAAGTAACTGAAGGCGTCCCTTTTTGTGCCGAGCTAGTGATATGGGATTCATGAATTGATTGACTGACAAAATCTCTCATAGATGTTATTTCACTTTGCATAAAATCAACATTAACTGCGGATTTCGAATCTTTGTCATCGGTTTGTAAGTTAACAATTTTATTGTTATTTAAATTTAAGTCTCCAGTCATACTGTTAGTGCCATCAAGTTTGAGAAACTTTTTGTGTGTTACGTCATCAATTCTATAGTTAACAAACTCGGCACATGAAGCGTCTCTTGGGTTTGATGGAAGATTAAGATTAGTAATTGAATGATTTTTCATATCAATATCAACTTCTTTATCCAGTTTTTTTACAAGTTGATTATCGACATACTTTTTGTTTGTGGCTTGATCTACCTGTTCTGGGTCTTTTACGTTGTAATTGTGTTATTATTCATATTAATGCTTGCTTCCATTTTCCCACCTTCCTTTTTTGAAAGAAAGATATTTCTCGTGTCCTGATAGTTTATTACCTTTGTCAGATCACCGTGGACAGGATAAGGGTTGCTTTTTAATCGCAAAATATCGTACTTATTTTGCATGTCAATATCAGCAGAACCGCTGGCACTACCCTGAGATCCAGGATCACCTTTGTCGCCTTTTGGACCCTGGGGTCCTTGTAGCCCTTTCTGACCTTGAGGACCAATCGGACCTTGTGGTCCCGTGGGACCTTTTTCACCCTCGGGCCATAAGGACCTTGTGGTCCCGCTGGGCCTTTGTCATCCTTCGGCCCAGGAGGACCCTCGGGGCCAGGAGGACCCACTTTTTCACTTTCACTCATCGTTTGGTGACCGTTAGTTCCACCTATTTGGCTGTTAATATACCCCATTATATATCTTCATCAAAATTTTTTTTGCATTAATTTTCGGGGTTTGTCATAGTGAAAGAAAGAATATTTTTTATCGGTGGGGCGATCTAAAGCGTCATGATCCACACCTATCTCGTCTGCAATCCGTTTGTTTTCTCTTGGAAGAAATTTAAAAATACAAAAATGGCTGCAGCTGTCCCGGATGTTTTTCGGCACCTTGTAGAATGTTTGAGTGAGGTAAATAACACAGCAGTTTCTGTGCCGCCCGTTGATAAAATAATTAATGATGCTGTTTTGGTTGCTTTCACAAACAAGATCATCAAAAACAACAATTTTTTGGTTGTCCGTTGGAAGCTCTTTGATTGGAATGATTTCATCACCGTAAGGCTCGATAACCTCATAACCAACCTTGGGGTTGATTTGTTCAGCAAAGTCCTGCAAAAGAGTCTGGTATTTGTTCTGGTGCAGGTTTTTTGAAAATAGGTAGATTTTATCAAACTCCAACAAAAAATAAATCATATTCAGTAATATGTTTGTTTTGCCAGAATTACTGGGTCCACAAATTAGCATCCGGAAAAAAATCTGCTGGCATGCAAGGGTGGCCTTGCTTGTAGTTACTCTTGGAAGAACCTTGGTCAAAATTGACAAACTTCATTTTTTTTTGTTTTTATATATCAACGCTGGAAAAAAATGTCAATAAAAAAGTGGCATCAGTTGGCTGAAGAAAAATTGAAGCTCGATAAACAAACCGAAGAAATCCGACAAAAACGCAGAATGAACGAAATAAACAAAGAGTTTGGTCAGCTTTCAGCGGAGGAGTTTTTTAAACCAATCACAAAAAGGCTTGATGAAAAGAGCAGCACCACTGCAGAAGAAGAAGAAGAAAAAGAAGAAGAAGAAGAGCAGGAAGAGGAGCAGGAAGGTCCTGATTACACAATGGATGAATTTGACGAAATTAACCCTTTTGGTGATGAATTCAGACCGGATGCCCCAACACCAGCACCATCACCACCAACAACACCAACAACACCAACACCCACAACAACCAAACTTCAAACACCACCACCCGCTTATCAAGAATTCGATGATTTACCACCTCCACCTTTGATGGAAGAAACTGTTATGCCGGGAACTTCCAAAGATGAAACAAGGCGGCTTAGAAATGTTACAAGTATTCTTGCTAAATATGGAAGTGATCCAACTTACAAAGTAAAAAGTAAAGGATCTAAATACTATGGATATGATGTGGAAAAACTAAAAGCTGAGGCATTTAAACTCAAAACAATTAAGGCAAACCAAGAACACGCAGAAAGGTTACTTAAAAGGACACAACCTTTATCTGAACAATTAGAAGAAAGTAAGATGAAATTAAAACCACCTAAAAAACAAGAAAAAGAAAACCCATTCCCCCAACTCCTTTTGAAAAAGCTGTCATGAGCCGAAGACCTGCTTTTGAACTTTCTGACAATGAAGATGACTTTTCTGAACAGGATTGCGAAACTTCAGGAAGCGGCATCACTGATGAAGCTGAAAAATTGATCGACCAACTTCATTTGAGCTTAGGATCGATAAAAGCAGGAAACAACTCAATAAAACTAAAAAATCAGGTATTGTCTCTGCTTGATTCACTAGTTGAACTCGACACAATCGATAAAAAGCAAAAGAAAAAAATTATTACTAATTATATATTCCAATAATGAGCTTTGATATTCTGCTTGACTCGAGCCCAGCAAAACAATAAAGGGGCGGAGAACGGAATGTTTCACATGATTTTACAGTAAAGTCTTATCCAAACTATAAAGCCGCGCTAAACAGACTTATCACAATGAGTTACTCATGGTACAACATCGATGCCTTTTACGACAACAACAAAACTCGCTGGAGAAAGAAAACTGAAGCGTGGCAGACCTTAACTTTGCCGGATGGAATGTATGATTACGCAAGAATCAACACTTTTCTTCAGAAACATATCGGTAAAGTAGACCCAAAAGATAAAGATAGTGATTATATTTTCACAATGTATTTCGACATGACAATTTGCCGGGTAATAATTTCAATGCACGAAAATTATGAGCTCGATTTTTCTCAAGGAGCTTTCGCTGAATTACTTGGTTATGAGAAAAAAATTTTGACAGAAAAACAAGCCATATTGGAAAATTCATTCCAAATATCACAAGAGGTGTTGATTGGGTGTATTTGCATTGCGATCTTATTACTCGCCGAATAAGCAATGTTCCAAGCGATGTGTTATACAGTTTCTCAACAGCAGGGCTTGAGGTTAGCTACCCATTTCAAAAAGAACCGCGTCGGCTTGAGTGGCATCCTGTGAATAAAAGTTATATTCATGAAATAAGGGTTTGGGTGACAGACGGAAGAAACAATATTCTGGAACTCAACGGGACAAACATTGCAATCAGCTTAATGATTGAAAAAGAGTAAGGATTTTGTTGGCATAAATATACAATCATGAATCATCCGAGCGAGTGGGCAAGATTCTTTGATGAAAACACCGGAAGTTATCGATATAAACATAAAGGGTCGGGTGGGATCCGTGACACCCTCATGAGCATCGGTAGAGTATTCAAAGACACCGCAAAGAACGTGGCAAAGAACGTGGCAAAAAAACTGCTGAAAAGGCTACAAAAACAATCGCTGAAAAAGCGGGTCAAAAAATTGGTGAACTTGCTGTTGAAAAAGGTTCAAACCAAATAAGAAAACAAATGCAAAAGATACGAAAACAAAAAATGGTGTGTCAGGATGCACAAAAAAAACTTGCAAATATTTTGCAAAACCAAGTGCCAAAAAAATCGGATGACGCCCTTGTGAAATTGAATCCAATTTTGGCAAACGAAATTTAAACAAAAAACTTTTTCTCTTAATATAAACTCTTGTTAACATGTTCAGAAGTCAACCATACCTCGAGAATACTAATACGTTCAAATTAATTTGGACACCCCGCTCACCTTCCCTGCGAATAACCAATATCAAACAAAGACGGGCTACAAATTCACCTTAAAAGACCGGGACAATTATTATGACTGGTACAACGTTTATTTCCGCGTCGACTTTAAGTTTGAAGCTAAAGCAAACGGAGCCAACATTGGTGCTGACACTGCATCAGCTCCGATCAGCGGTTCTTTCTCATTGATCAAAAGTTTGAAACTAAGTTCAGCGGGGAAAAAATGTACGAGGCGGACAATATCCACAAAGGTATTTTCATTAAAAATCTGCTTGATTTTTCGGATGATTTTTCGAGAAGCGTGGCAAAAAACCAGTTTTGGTATCTTGACTCTGACGCCACCACAGCGACTGATAACAATGCGACGAACCTTGGAATGCGAGCAAGGGCTCTTCTATCACATGAAGGTGAGATAGTTAAGACCATTATCCCTTTGAACAGATACTCCTTCTTCGAAAGTCTTTCCGACAGGCTGCTGCCACCGTTACAACTTGAGTTTGAAATTGTTCTGCAAAACGACGAAGAAATGATTTTCAAAAACGATGGAACAGCTCGAAGAATTGTTGTCCGTAAATTTGAGTTGTGGGTCCCACAATTACATTTAACTGGTAAAGGACAGACCCTGGCCAATGAAAAATTCTTGAAAACAGCCCAATGGAAATACCTGAATGAAACTTTGCATTCCAGCAGCGGCCGAAGGAATGCAAATGGTATGTGGTTGATTACATCTGCGATAAAAGACCCCAAGCATGTCTTTGTATTCTTTCAACAAACTCAGAAACAAAATTCTTTTATACAAAACCCTTATATCTTTGACACATTCGATATCGATGGTGATGACTCAGCAAGATTGGACACTTGCCGCCTTCAGTACGGCACAACATTTTACCCTAAGCTTGATTATGACCATGACTTTAAAATAAGAATTTTGAATGATTTGATAAATTTCAGATACAGAAAAAACGACTACAACACCGGTGTTCAGCTGCAGCTTGCCAATTTTGAGAAGTTGTACCCAATTATCTACTTTGATCTACGAAACACCAAAGAAAGGATGACAGGCGACTCGAAAAAGCTCGAATCCATTGCAGACTAAATGAAGCCGCTAACGCTCAAGATTATAATATATTCACCTTGGTTTTGAGTGAAAAAGAATGCGTGCTGAAGCAAATTGGTAATGAGCTTGTCGTCGTCTAGACAAAAAAACATTCTGAATATAATATGCACGCACGATGAGCACAGCTTATCATCCATATAAAATTGCACTGACTGATGGTCAGAAAAAGAAACTTCAAAAAGCTTATGTTTCGAAGACAGCTGTTACTCTGAGAGTTAAACCGGGCCAAATTGGTCACGGTGATGAAATTCTTCTCACTGCCACATAAATCTCGCGACTGAAGAAAACCTCAGCGGCAGGTAAAGAAATGGAAATAAAATTAAGCCAGACTCAGATTCAAAATACTGCGCAGCGTGGTGGAAGTTTGTTTTCTGCTACGTTAGGTTTGGCACGACCTTTGATAAAGCCAGCCCTTGGGGCATTAGCAAGTGCAGGTTTGAGTTTTGGCGTTGAAAAGGTGCTGAAAAAGATATTCGGAAAGGTTTTGGGCCGAAGGAAATTGAGCTTTATAAACTTGTCTAGCAAATGACTCCTATTCAGAAAAAGGCGGCGGAACAATATCTTGTTGGAAAAGGTTTAGTAAAAGGAGGCGGCGCAAAATACGGCGGCTTCCTTGGTATGTTGGCGTCTATCGGAGTACCTTTGGCCCTTGATTTAGTCCGAAAAATAATCGGAAAAGGTCTGCAAACTCAACCACCACGCTCACGACAACTACGAACACCACCTTTACCACCACCTCCTAAAGGTAAAGGAATGCAAATTCGGCCTCCACCATTTTTTGGAACTTGGGCTGATTATTATTTGAAAAAAAACTGAAATTTGAAGATAAACCTCTATCCATCATTGACCTCAGAAAATGGTGCAACCTTTTACGAATTCCAATAAAAGGTATTTTCAGCAGAAACGAAGTAAAACCCTTGTTTCACTCCCCATGCATTATAAATTTAGATGACACTGGAAGTTTGGGAACTCACTGGGTATGTTGTTGGCCTGCCAAATACAAAGGTACTCACGAGTATTTCGATTCATTTGGTTTTCCACCAACTTTGGAATGGGAAAAAGAAATGTCAATGCACGGGATGACACATTTTTTCAGAAATGATAACCAAATTCAGTGGGAACAAAGTGTGAGATGTGGTTACTACTGCCTTCTCTTTTTAAACGAAAGAAACAAAGGCACCAGTTTCGTCGATATTTTGAAAATGTTCTCCAACGATTTACTTCAAAACGAGGAAATAGTGAAAAATTATTTTTCATAAGATATATACAATGGAAGTGTACTGTGTGAAAGAAAAGCGGCACACGCCCAATGTACAGGGAAGTGAAAAAGTTGTAATCACAAAGAAAAATCGAAAACTCATAAAGGTAAAATGCGCGGAATAACGACAACACGTTTTATGCCGGGAAACTAGGTGAACCCTCCTGCGCGGAGGGCAGTAGAATATTCGGCGACGTTGCAATGGCGGTGGGTGATCTAGCTATTACAAAAGGAATCCCATATCTTGCGAAAAAAAGTCTTGAAGCTGGACGATATTACGCTTCTGAAGCTATGAGAGACCCAAAACTGCAAAAGAAAGCAATAAATTACACTCTTGACAAAGCCCGCCCAGTTCATTCAAAAAGTTGGAAGTGAATGTTAGATCAACTTTCAACTAAAGTTCGACCAAACCAACGTTACAAAACTGACAGACCTGATTTGGATGGAGCTGGGTTTGATATACATACAGCAATTGGAACACTTCCCAAACCAAAACGAGGTTGGACATTACCGGGGCATAATTATACCGGACCATATAATCCCCTTGAACAGAAGGTGAACTACGATCCAGAAACAAGTAAAATTCTGGAAATATATCAACCACCAACAGGTGCAACAGATGAGATTGCTATGAAACATGATGTTGATTATGATGTTTGTTCCAACTGTGAAAAAAATTATGGTGAAAATCTCAAAAAATGTAAACATAAAGCAATATTTCTTGAATTGTTTTCGACGAAATTTTCACACCTTACAAACAACCAAATGGGTCGTCCATTTTTTATTGTGTATGGTATACAATGAGCGCGCACATTTTCAATAACTTGTCAAAAATTTATTACAGCCCGCCAGGGTATTGGAAAGGGTTTGCAGCGATTAAAAAATTAGCCCAGGCAGCAAAAGTCTCGGAAGATGTGGCTCGAAACTGGTTGATGAAGCAAGCTCTTGGCAGGTTTATTTACCAACCCTACGGTACATTCCAAGACCGAAATTTGATGTTCCTGTTCCAAACAAAGTTCACCAAGCCGATCTTCTGTATCTCCCACACGATCGCCCACCACGCTCCCGTAAAACATTCAAATATGCCCTCACAGTGGTAGATGTGGCCTCTCGATACAAAGAGGCCGAACTGTTGACCACAAAAGAGGCCAAAGAAGTCACAGCTGCTCTGGAACGGATTTATAGTCGTGGTCCTTTGAAGTGGCCGAAACTGCTTCAGGTGGATCCTGGTCGTCAGTTTATGGGCGCTGTGAATCAACTGCTTTCGAAACATAATGTCGAGGTTAGACGCGGCCGTGTGGATATTCACCGTGATCAAGCTATCGTCGAAAGATTCAACCGCACCCTGGCTGAACGACTGTTTGGACACCAATAGGGGGTTGAAATGCGCCTCCCAGACGACAAAAGATCGACTGAATGGGTGGCCCGACTGCCCGCTGTTATTTTAGCTTTGAATAAAAAAGTCACTAGACTGACCGGTCAGAAACCCGTTGAGACCATCAAAGAGAAAACTGTTCCATCCAAACCCTTGACCCCTTGATTGAGACCCGTTGGTGTAAACGAAAAGAAGCTCCCCTCCGGTTTAAGTGTTCGCTATCTCTATCAACCCGGTGGACTTGAAGGTGGCCGGCGAAGAGCTACCGACCCAATCTGGTCTCTGAAAGTTTACGAGATTGAAAAGATTATGATAAAACCAAATTCACCGGTTCTCTATTATTTGTTTGACGGACTAAAACGCTGGTTTGTCCGTGAAGAGCTTTTGGTTGTCCCTCCAGATACACAGCTACCACCGGCAATTTAACGATGAAACTCGATCGGTTCTGTGTAAATACCGTCTTCCAATACCCAGCGTTTGTCGTAGTAAGCGCTTAGCCCCAGCTTCTGCTGTTCGTACGTAACCATCCTCCCGTTGTTCATGCGAAAACCAATGTTCGTTGCCATGTACTTGTTGCCATCCAAAGCTGATCTGAAACGCTGCCACGTAATCTCGTTCTGTTTCTTTGACATCCCTTTCGTGCTGAACGTATTTTTTTCGCCCTCAGGTTCATCGGCGAAATAACATTTTGAGCAGAGTGCAATCATTCTGCTGCCTTCACACTCGAAATTAAAGAGCCCAGGGGTCAGACTGCTCCACTTGTCCCAAGCTAACCACTCTTCCTTTTTTGCCTCAAATTCTGTTTGCAGCTCTGGTTTGACGATGTCTTCCAACTTTTCGGCGCTGATTGCTATGTAATTACTGTCTGTGTCCATCTGAATCAATTCGAAATCTCTTCTGTCAAAATACCTGTCAAGAAAGTCGTAATAGAATTTCAACATCCGCAGCTTCGCCAGCTGATAGACAGCGATTCCAACTTGAAATGGCCGTCTGATTGTGATCCGAGGCTTCCAGCTTTCCAACTCATACACCTGCCCGATCTCTTCAAGATCAGAGAAATACGCGCTTCGCAAGGCTCTGTCGACTACCTTCTCGTGTTTTGTGTAAATGATGTTTGTTTGCCGCTCCAAGGCTTCGATGAGCTTCCCGTACCCGCTGTTCCGCAGCAGCTTGAACACCTCAGCCAGCAGCTCCTTGCTTTTTCCCACGACTCCTGTCCGGCGCGCCTCCGTCACCTGCTCCACGAACCAGGAAAAGATCTTGGCCGGTTGGTAGTCAATTGTCCGATAAACATTTGTGATAACTGCTCCAAGATACCACCTAATTAGAGGAGCGTATAATAATATCTTCTTTGCAGACAATGCTCCCACTAACTTCTTTCCGTCTCCGCGGTTCCGCTTCGTGCGCTTCAGGTAATCAAGCATATGCTGCGGCACAGCTTCAACAGGTACCTCTTTGTTGTAGAAAAACGGGCACATCTCAAATTTTGGCCACAGGGACTTTGGGATCTCTATGTCTACTTCCGCGAATCCGAACCATTCTCATTCTTTGAGCCTTTGTGTTAGTATGGGAGCGGCGGCTTGGTAGTTATACTGCACGACCCTTTCCTTCCCGCAAGGCATGTCTCTGAGCATGGTTGACAAGTACAAGGCATTGGCGTTGTAACCTAGGATATTTTTGCAAAGACGGGGTTCCGCTATTCGATGAGACCTTATCTTCGTGACTCCAACTTCGTGGTATCTTGTGAAAACAAGGCTCGGGCCTCCGACAACAGCTTCTTTCAACATCTCATATGCTTCTTTGTCCGGGCTGTAAAGATCCGCGCCCTTCTCATTCTTCTTCTTCTTCTTCTCAACGAATCCCCGCAGCAAATGATGCCTGTCGGCTCCTTCCTCTGATTCTTATCTCCATATGCTTCGAAGTCATACAATATAGCGTGTGGATAACTTCGCGTTTGGGTACGTGGCAACTCAATATTCTTTTTTCCTACTTCACATGGTCATGCCTCGATTACGTGATAGCCAGCAGCTCGGAGCGCTTCTCTGTGTTCTACAGTTGCTTTGAACCGGTCTTCTCGTGTTTGGTTATTGCGAGCAATGATTTTATTACGATCATTAGGGTAACATTTTCGGCTTCCGTGACAGTGACATCCGTGGTATTGAAAAACAGTCCTCATTTCATGGTTGTACCCGTCGACAGGTGCACGCTCAACCCATCTCTCACCACCGTGCCCGCATGCAGCGTGGTGAATGTGAATTTTCCTCCGCTTGGCTTCTTGTTCGAGCCAGCAAAGAGATTCTGGAGAAGCTGAATGTTTTGGATAAAAGACCTTCTCGAAAGCTGTCTGCGGTGCTTCGACTTTTTCGGCCGGGCAATCGATTATCGTTTTTCCTTGGGCGCACGTTTGGGTATGTCTTTGAAGATGACAAGCTTGAGTGAATCTTGCACGACAAAGAACACATGAATATGTTTTTGCAAGCTTCGAAATATCCTTGATGACGAACGCGTGCCCCTCGTAAATTCCGATTGTCAGAATATTCGTTAGCTTGGCTGGTGGGTTCCTTCTAAGATGCCATACCACTTCACCCTCCACACGTTCAGGCTCATAGACACGGATACCCAACCAATCTGAAAATTTTAATTTTTGATGAAGATGTCTTTCAACCTGATCAAGTTCATCGAGTGACGTTTTTCGGCAATCGTTTGGAGTAACTATGAGGTTAAAGAAAGTCTTAGCAAGCTCCCGTGCTGCCGTTGTGCTTCGATCTGGTCTTGAACCGCGGTGTACCGCAATACAGCGCCAGAGACATAAGTTGTCCTGGTAGGTGTCAAGCGATACCATTGGTCCCGCACGCCCACGCGCTAAGTCACGCAGCCAGTTTGGTAAGGGAACTGTGCCCAACAGTGGCTGACGGTCGAACACGATCTTTAAATCAACATTAAAGTGGTTTTCAAACACCCATGTTGTGTCCGCTCTATTTATGTTGTCAGGGTCCAGGTGTACCTTCTCCCGCTCACTCAACCATTTCTCCGCCTCAGAAAAACGTTCAAACCAAGGCGAGCCAATGTTAGTGTACATCACCATTAACGAAACGTCTTCAATGTTGCGTAGCTGACATGATAAAATATGTCTAGCGTAGAAAGATGTGTGAACTTCCTCTCTTATTTTTGCCATAAAATTGGGTCTCAGACCTCGAATGAAGCGCCATCGAATGAAACGACGCCCCTTTTTCTCTTCTCCCTCATGTTCGGTATTATCATACATATCAAGAATCTCATTCTGATAGTTTGTAACGTTTCGGATATTCTCTCGAGAAATTGGATCAAACTCCCTCAAAATTTCTTGTATTTTTCTCCCCCTTCTTATACGAGGAGGAGCGGTCGGTTGAAAAGGTTTAGGAAGTAAGGGCTTATCTAAACTCTTCTCCACTTTCTCACAAATAGGCTCATCTAATATGTTCTGAATAATTTTTCGAACAGCAGGAGCGTCCTTTGCAAGTAATTGCTCTAAAGCTTGTAACGTTGCTGGATCAAATTCTTTCAAAAGCTCTTCAATGTTTATGTTAAGTACAGACATTGCAACTTGGATATAACAAAGATATGTAATGCTCTAAATGAAAAGCTTTTGTTATAATACAAGATTTGTGATTATCTAATTGAAAGAATTTTTAAAAATAATACGAGATGCTTCGTTTTAATATTTTCTTCCATTTTTGGAATGGTGGGGGGTTTAAATTAGGAAAATACCGGTGTAGGAATGAGGTGGTATTCATTTACTCCACTACCATCTACTCAAGCAGCTGTACCTGATACCCTTTTTAATCTATGACGCGAACCTTATCGATGACCATCTCACGGCGGCATTTGGTTCCTGAGCAGAAAAACAGTGATGTTCTTTAATACCCGGACCAGTTGTATCACTTTCCACCTCAAAAATGATGTCCTTTGTTTGGAGCCTACCTTGTGGTTCAATCGCCGCTCGTTCATCAGTTGATGTCAGGCCGAAGTTTACCTGATGTTAGATTTCCAAAATATGCATAATATCTCACAAAGGCCGAAAGCATTATAAAAGCGGCATTTGGCTTGTCCTTGGAATGCTTTGAATAACTGCTGTCCAGTAATATCAAATAATTGACGCGTTCGTTATTGACCGATAATAGACAAACTTCGTTATGTGTCAGCAGGATAGCAGGGAAACAACATTCGTAGTCAATGCGCACTTTTTTAGGTAATGCACTGCACTACGATTCCCAGACCCAGTTAAATGCTACGTCCCCTGTTCCTTGGAGAAACATAAAAATTAGCCGCTGGGCTTTCTTCGAGAGTCCGATATTTTCTTCGAGAGTCCGATATTTGACTAGAAGGACATGGTCGATTTAGCGATAAAGCCACAGTAACTGACATTCACGGACAACACGCTGCAGGACCAGCCTCGGTGGGAAAGAGATGACAGGTCGATCCGTGAAGGAACCTCATTCGCAATGGCTGCATGCGCGCAAGACTTGGCCAGCTAAGTTTTCTCTCTTCTCCCTTTTTCCACTATAGACGGGCACAGTGCTTAGTAGGAAAGTAGGCAGCTGTAGTTGACTTCACTTCTTGATCGATGACGCGAACCTCATCGGTGACCATCTGACGGCAGCCTTTAGGTTCCTGCGCGCAAATCCATAGATTTACTATAAAGCCCGGACCACTTCTATAGCTTTGCACCGCACCGACGTTGTCCTTTGTTGGTAGGCTCTCCTTCTATTGCACTCGTTTATCAGTTCATGTCAGCCTGGATTTCACCTTAGGTTACATTTTTAAAACATCCAGAATATCTCACAGACATTGAAACCATTAAAACAAGGGTTATTCGACTTGTCTTAGGAAACGTTTCTAAAAACTGTTTTCCACTAACAAATTATATTTGACGAGTATGTTATTAATTGGTAATGGACAAACTTTGTTATGCGTCAGCGGGATAGCAGAGAAACAGCATTCGTGGTGAATGCGAACTTTTTTAGGGCATGCACTGCATTACGATTCCAAGACCCCTTTGGGTGCTGCGTCGACTTTTCCTTAGAGAAACATAATGATTAGCCGCTGTTTTCTTGGAGAGTCCGATGTCCGACTAGAAGGTCATGGTCTATCCAGCGATGAAGTCACTACAACTGATATTAACGGGTAAAAGGTTGCTGGACCAGCCTCGGTTGGGAGGAGATGTTAGGTCGATCCGTAAAGGAACCTGAATCACAATGGCTCCATGCCAGCAAGACATGAGTTTTCTCTTTTCTGGTTTGTTCCAGTCTAGACTAAGGACAGTACTTAGGAACAAAGCCAGCAGCTGTACCTGACGTCCTTTTTAATCGATGACCATCTCACGGCGGGCTTTTGGTTCCTGCGAAGAAAAACAGCGATGTACCTTAATGCCCAGCTGTTGCATCACTTTGCACCTCAAAAACGGTGCCCTTTGTTTAGAGGCTATTTTCTGCTTCAATCGCCGTTCATTCAGCAGTTCATGTCATTTCGCAATTTACCTAATGTTACATTCCCATAACAGAATATCTCACAGACACCAGAAGCATTATGAAACCGGTTATTTGACTTGTCCTTGCAATCTTTTGAATAAGTGCTGTCCAGTAATAAAGAATATTTGTCGCGTTTGTCATTGGCCGATAATGGGGTAACTTTGTTTTGCATCAGCAGGATAGCAGAGAGTCAGCTCTCTAACTTTCTTTTTCTTGGAGAAACATAATGGTTAGCCGCTAACTTTTCTTAGTGCGTTCGACGTTCCGCCAGTAGGACATGGTTGATGAAGCAATGAGGCCACGGAAACTGACTTTAACGGGTAAAATGCTGCAGGACCAGCTTTGTAAGGGAGGATGTAATAGGTCGATCCATGGCTCCATATGAGCAGGCCTTGGCCAGGTGAGTGTTCTCTATTCTGTAACTTTCCAGCATAGACCAAGCACAGTGCTTAGTAGGAAAGGCAGCAGCTGTAGCTGACATCTTTTTTTATTGATAACGCGAAACTCATCGATGACCAGCTAACGGCGCGCTTTTGGTTCATTCGCGGAAAACCAGCAACGCCCCTGAATGCCCGGACCAGTTCTATCACTTTGCACCACACGGACGGTGACCTTTGTTTAAAGGCTAGTTTCTACTTCAAACTTTGTTATACATCAGGAAGATAGCATAGAAATAGCAGCCTTGGTCACTGTAAACTTTGTTAGATAAAGCACTGCATGATGATTCCAAATCCAGTTGGGTGCTGCTTCAGGTTCCTCTTGGAGAGACATAATAGTAAGCCGCTGAGTTGTTTTGGAGAGTTCGATGTTCTAGTAGAAGGACGTGGTCGAACCAGCCATGTAGCCACCACTAGTGACATTAACAGCTAGAAAATTGCAGGACGAGCCTTGGTGGGGAAGGGATGATAGGTCGATCCGTGGAAGAACCTGATTCGCAATGGCTCTATTCGAGCAATGCTTGGCCAGCCATCTGGCTTGTTAAAGTCTAGACCAAGCACACCGCTTAACAGCAAAGCCAGCAGCTGTACGATGAAACCTTCTGACCTCGGGCTGAATAGGCTGTTTGTACAAACTCGTGCAATGAGTGGGTTGCCAACTAAATCCAGATAACTGCATAATTGCCAATCTGTTAGTTATCTTCTGTGCAAAAATGAGCCTTTCAGGTGCGTTCAAAAGTACTTTTCACACATGACAAAAAACGCTGATCTCGGGATGAAAAAGCTGTCTTGTAGAGACTCGTGCACTTTGCTGAAAATCGCTAAAACGTGGTGCGCCCAGTGCGAAAATGACAAAACCTGCTAATCTCGGGCTGAATAACCTGTTTTGTACAAACTCATGAACTTTGCTGAAAACCGCAAAACAGTGGTGCGGCCAGTGCCAAAATGAGTGCACCACTTTTTAGCGATTTTTAGCAAAGTGCACGAGTCTCTAAAAGACAGCTTTTTCATCCCGAGATCAGCCTTTTTTTGTCATGTGTGATAAGTACTTTTGAACGCACCTGGAAGGCTCATTTTTGCGCAGAAGATAGCTAACAGATTGGCGATTATGCGGTTATCTCGAATTAATTGGCAACCCACTCATTGGCGGTTCATTAGCGATTTTCATCAAAGTTCATGAGTTTGTCCAAAACAGCATTTTCAGCCCGAGATTAGCACGTTTTGTCATTTTCGCACTGGGCGCAGCACTTTGTAGTATTTTCACGAAAGTGCACGAGTCTCTACAAGACAGCATTTTCATCCCGAGATCAGCATTTTTAGTCGTGTGATAAGTACTTTTGAACGCACCTGGAAGGCTCATATTTACGCAGCAGATATCTAACACATTGGCGATTATGCGGTTATGTGGATTTAATTGGCAGCCTACTCATTGGCGGGTTCATTAGCGATTTTCAGCAAAGTTCATGAGTTTGTCCAAAACAGCATTTTCAACCCGAGATCAGCACGTTTTGTCATTTTCGCACTGGGCGCAGCACCTTGTAGGATTTTCACGAAAGTGCACGAGTCTCTACAAGACAGCATTTTCATCCCGAGATCAGCATTTTTAGTCATGTGTGATAAGTACTTTTGAACGCACCTGGAAGGCTCATATTTACGCAGCAGATATCTAACACATTGGCGATTATGCAGTTATGTGGATTTAATTGGCAGCCTACTCATTGGCGGGTTCATTAGCGATTTTCAGCAAAGTTCACGAGTTTGTACAAAACAGCGTTTTCATCCCGAGATCACCACGTTTTGTCATTTTCGCACTGACACTGCGTGAAAACCGGAATATTCAAGAATATTCTAGCATTGAATACGTGTTCCTGACGCCGACGAGTTCTAGAGTATTCAGAACGCGCACCACACGTGACGTATTCTGGGATATTCTGATGGAACACGTCCGAATACCCTCTTTTCAAAATCATTCTGGGATTTTCTTAATAGTATACTTCGGTAAATTTCGTCTCTGTAGAATACGAAAGCGAATGATTCCGTTGAGAAACCATTGATTTATAAAAGCGAACTACCTCAAATTTGATTTATACAGCGATAAAAAAGAACTTGTCTAGCGTTGGGGAAGGCTAGCCTGCGTAGCAAACAACCAATTCACTGTCATTACATGGCCTCTCAGACCTAGAGTCTTAACAGAAACGTTAAATTGAACTTTACGCAATTTAATGCGTACCTGTCTTTACATAAAGACATAAATAACTTCGTCCAATTAAACTCGTCTTGGAAAAAGTTGAACTTAACGCGAACTTTAGCACTTTTACGGCTAAGCAAAGATCAGTGTTTATACACCTGTACGCATTTTTATGGAAAGCGTAAGGTTGAACGATACGCAGTTACAGGCGCCTTAACAAAAAAGGAACCTTAAATTTTGTACAATTTAGCGCGAACGCGTTTTTACACATGGTCGTAAATAGCTAATTTAATGTGTCTTAGCAAAAGCATAAGGCTGAACTTTACATGCCTATACGCATCTTTACGAAAAGCGTAAAACTGAACTTTACGTAACCTTTATAAACGGAAAAGTAAAGTTGAACTTTTAACGCGACTTTAAGTATTCGTATTACCAACAGCATAAAGGTGCATGTGGCACAAATTTACGCACCTTTCTGGAAACGTTCAGTTAAACGTAAGGCAGTGTTATGCTTTTAAAGTTATAATAAGGAACATCATGTTGAAAAAATCGGTTGGATCATTTGATCCGGTTGCGTATTTGATCTGGTTAGGTCAATTGAGCCGGTTGCATGGATCAACTGATCATAGACCAGTTGGGTCAATGGATCCCATTGAGCCATTTGAACCGGTTGGATCATTTGACATGGTTGCCTCAATTGATTCGGATGGCCAATTTGATGCGGCATGGGTCAACCCGGGGACCATGATCATGAACCAGTTGGGTCAATGATTCCGGCTGAGCCATTTGAACCAGATAACCGAGATGAGTCATTTGATCTGGTTGGCTCATTTGATATGGTTGGGCCATTTGAACCGGTTGGCTCATTTGATATGGCTGGGTCATATGATTCGGTTGGCTCATTTAATATGTCTGGGCCATTTAAACTGGTTGGCTCATTTGGCATGGTTGAGCCATTAAAACCGGTTGGCTCATTTGATTTGATATGGTTGGGCCATTTAAACCGGTTGGCTCATTTGGTATGGTTGGGTCATTTGATCTTGTTGGTTTATTTGATATGATTGGCTAATTTGAGCTGGTTGGCTCATTTGATATGGTTGGGTTATTTGAACCGGTTCAGTCATTTGATATGGTTGGGCCATTTGAGCTTGTTGGCTCATTTGATATGGTTGGGTTATTTGAACCTGCTGGGTCATTTGATATGGTTGGGCCATTTGAACTGGCTGGGTCATTTGATATGGTTTTGTCATTTGAACCTGTTGGGTCATTTGATATGGTTGGGCCATTTGAACTGGTTGGGTCATTTGATATGGTTAGGCCATTTGAGCCAGTTGGCTCATTCGATCCAGTTGGCTCATGTGATCCGCTTGACTCATTTCATATCAATGGGGCACTTGAGCCGGATGGGTCATCTAAGTTGGTTGGGTCATTTGATCCAGTTGGCTCATTTCAGCCGGTTGGTTTATTTGATATGGTTGGCTCATTTGATCCGGTTGGGCCATTTGATCCGGTTGGGTATTTGATCTGATTAGGTCAATAGAGCCGGTTGCATGGGTCAACCCGTGGACCATGATCATGAACCAGTTGGTTCAATGCATCCGGTTGAGCCATTTGAACCAGATGACCGAGATGAGTCAATTGGCTCATCAATTGGCTCGTCTGGTTGGCTCATTTGATATGGTTGGGTCATTTGAACCGGTTGGCTCATTTAATATGCGTGGGCCATTTGAACCAGCTGAGTCATTTGACATGGTTGAGCCATTTAAACCGGTTCGCTCATTTAATTTGATATGGTTGGGCCATTTAAACCGGTTGGCTCATTTGATATGGTTGGGTCATTTGATCTTGTTGGTTTATTTGATATGATTGGCTTATCTGAGCTGGTTGGCTCATTTGATATCGTTGAGCCATTTGATGAACCGGCTGAGTCATTTGATATGGTTTTGTCATTTGAACCTGTTGGGTCATTTGATATGGTTGGGCCATTTGAACTGGTTGGGTCATTTGATATGGTTGGCTCATTTGATGCGGATGGCCAATTTGATACGGTTGGGTCAATTGATCCAGGTGGGCCATTTGAACTGCTTGGCTCATTTGATCTGGTTGAGCTTTTAAACCCAGATGACTGAGATGAGTCGTTTTATCCGGTTGGCTCATTTGTTATGTTTGGGTCATTTGAGCCGGTTGGCTCATTTGGTATGGTTGGGTCACTTGGGCCGGTTGGGTAATTTGAGCTGGTTGGGTCATTTGATCCAGTTGGCCCATTTCAGCCGGTTGGCTCATTTGATTGGGCTATTTGATCCGGTTGGGTATTTCATCTGAATAAGTCAATTGAGGCAGTTGCATGGACCATGATCATGAACCAGTTGGGTCAATGCATCTGGTTGAGCCATTTGAACCAGATGATTCATTTGATCTGGTTGGCTCATTTCATATGGTTGGGTCATTTCAACTCGTTGGTTTATTTAATATGGCTGGGTCATTTGATTCGGTTGGCTTATTTAATATGCCTGGGCCATTTGAACTGGTTGGATCATTTAATATGGTTCGGCCATTTGAACTGGTTGGGTCATTTGAAACTGTTGGGTCATTTAATATGGTTGGGTCATTTGATCTGGTTGGCTTATTTGATATGATTGGCTTATTTGAGCCGGTTGGCTCATCTGATATGGTTGGGTCCTTTGAACCTGTTGGGTCATTTGATATAGTTGGGCCATTTGAACTGGTTGGGTCATTTGACATGGTTGGACCATCTGAAGTGGTTGGGTCGTGTGAACCGGTTGGGTCATTTAAATCGGTTCGGTCATTTGATATGGTTGGGTCAATTAAACCGGTTTGCTCATTTGATATGGTTGGGCCATTTGAACCAGTTGGGTCATTTGATATGGGTGGGCAATTTGAACTGGTTGAGACGTTTGATATGGTTGCGCCATTTGAACTGGTTGGGTCATTTGATATGGTTAGGCCATTTTAACCGGTTGCCTCCTTTGATCTGGTTAGATCACTTGAAGCGGTTGGGTCATTTGATATGGTTGGGCCATTTGACCCAGTTGGCTCACTTGATATGATTGGTCCATTTGAACCGGTTGGGTCATTTGATATTGTTGGGTCATTAAGAGCGGTTTCCTGTAAGAACCGATTAAGGGTATGGAAGATAGAAGAATCTGATTTTCTCAAAATCTGCCAGAATAAAGGCTTTTGTTAACTAGTTCTAAAAATATTAGTTTCGGGTCGTTTAGATTTTTATTTATTTTTCAGTGAATATTTTCTTATTTTGCCCTTCGCGGCAATCAAAATCAACGCCAAAATCGGGACTTTTCCAGAAGCTCCTGTTCAACTTTTGAAAGCGTCCTAAAGAGATTAACCCGGGGAGTTAAAAGATATTATTTCCTCTTTTTATCAGCAGTGTCAAAGTTTAATGAAAAGCCATATTGAATTTTTTAGGAAATTTTAAAATTTATACTCAACAACGGTCGTTACCGACAACCCAATTTATTCTAAATTCAAGGCTCAAAAACGCACTCTGGTACATGGCTTTACACAACGAGACTCTACTCCGGGATAGAACACTCACTTCAACTAAACATTGGCCGAAAAACATTTTGGGACAAATGAAACGGCGAATTTCGAGAGCGCTTTGAAAACAGGCTACTTGAGTGATATGAGCGACCCTTTGACCTTTCATGTCAACGGAAAGCAACACACCAGCTCTTAAAATGTAACTTTCCTTCCGAAGAATACTAGTTTGCTTGTTTTTCTAAATGTTTTCAAATAGAGGAAACTAAGTTTTTGAATTTGGAGGCCTTTGTTCCCAATATTGAGCGATGTTGGGCAATTTAGAGAAGTATGTTATGAAATTGACCTACTGTGTTTACCACCGAATTAGACATTCAAAGTCTGTTTACAACGTGAATGCTTAAACAATAACGAAGTAAAAAACCGATTCGTGAAATATTTAGGAAATAACTCTTACCTAAGTGAGCTTTTCCTGGCTGGAAACTGCAACGTTCATTGCAAAACACATAGCGAGATCGCTGAGCCATGTTACACGTGAGTTGTCAAATGTTTCTACAGTGCGGCCGAAGTTCCCTATGTTAACGATTAACCAGATTTTAGGCCCACATAGCGTGCAGTTGGAAACAACACTATGGTCAAGAAGGTTTGTGCTTGATAGGAAAAAAAGTAGGGGAAAAAAGGAAAAAGAGAGCTTTTATTACATATATATACTTATTATATATATATATATATATATATATATATATATATATTTACGTTCAAACCGGTGACACATACTACTAAGCAAGTTTTGCCAATGTTGGTGGCCTATTTAAACAATAGAGTTCTTTTGTTGATGGCACTAAACGTGTGATAGGTTGTCGAGGAAATTTGATGTTCACAACAAATATTAGCCCAAGAACGTAGTTCGAGGGCTTATATGAAGTTTGCACATCAAATTTCCCAGGGAACCTATCACACCTGGGGCCTGAGACAGAATCCCTCTATTGTTTTTATCGTCCAACGCTAAATTTTGAGCGAAAATTACCAATATGCGTTGATAGGTGTCACTGAGGAGAGACAGTATCGCGTCACTTGATCGACTTTGACCAAAGGGAGCACACTAAAATTTAGCGTTGTAGTATAAAAGGTTAGAGTCTTGTTGAACAAGCGACTGAAGCTCAGTAAACACACAAAATTCGTTCAATTCTTCACTCCAGAAGGCTCTTCAAACTCCCATTCTTAGTGAAACATTTTACCTTTTGGTAAATAAAACACATGAAAACACACAAATCAGTGTCTTTCTCTAGTTTTCGATGAAACAGCCGCCACTTCCCTCGACTGGTTCCGCTACGGCAGAAGGTGCTGTGATTTGTGCCTTACATGGGATACATATGTGCACACGCCATAATACTCACAAGCAATCTTTAGCACGGCTGTTCTCAGCCTTTTCTTGCTGCCTTTTCTATGCCTGTCGTACAGGTTCAACTTGTCATAAGCGATGTGATTATAATAATAATAATAATAATAATAATAATAATAATAATTTTATACTTTAAAATTTAAGTGCTTCATCCGGTACTTTACTACTGTTCTACTTGCGCCATGCGAGAAATGCATCTGCCGAAGCCAAATTACTACAAAACAGTCCTAAGCATGGGTATGCTTAGCGTTTTCACGCTACCTTTCTTATGCAAGTTGGACAAGTTCAGGTCAGCGTTGTAGGCGATGGCGTGCTATAACTGTACAAGCTTGATCTAATACAATCTATCGGGTATAGACCTTTGGCTTCTCTAGCGCAGCACTATAAGTTAAACGCTTACCACGAAGTAAAAAGCCAATACACCTATCAGAGTGACGCAGGTTATAAATTATTCTTGAAAAGAACAACTTATCCATCGTGCAGTGAGGAAACTAGTACCCGGAGGAGGCAGTGAGGAAACCAGTACCTCGACCTATCTGCTTTCTTAGCAACTCGAATATCTGTCAGGTTCTTGACTGCACCCAGTTTGTTGAGCGAGGAGCGGGGAGGGGGAGGGGAGGAGAGGCAAAAAAAGGAAACGCTTGCCCGCAAACGCCACAAGTTAGAAAACTCCCTTTTAGATAGGTAGATAGTGTCTACCTCTAGGTCACAAGCCCCCTTTTCTCTTCCTGGGTCACCGAAATCAATTCTGCAGACACCCGTACAGGTACCGGTATTGGCCTTATTTAGAGTATATGATGCTACACAGCAGTTCATAGCACCCAGCGTACTCACGTCGTAGGATAGCAGTGTCGATCGTGGGATTCTTGATCTCTTGAGTTTTATAGCACAGCTCTCTTGTGATGTAGTCTCGGCGACATGGGCAGTTTTTGCTTTTGTTTCTGTTTTTATTTTTCGCTCTGGCAATACAGGTGGGCAAGGGTCTTAACATGGTTGCTGTGCTGAATGCAGTAAAATCTGTTTCCTACCGGTAAGCATGCTAGCTTGTTGCGAATCATTGTCCTGATGATATGCAGAGTATTTTTCCAGGGACAGGCAGAAGTACCGCTGCCCAAACGGGAGATATTAGGTGAGAAAAATCTATGTGATACCTGTCAGATTGTACTGGATGAAGTACTTTTTTTAAGTATAAAATTAATTTTTTTACAACTGCATCGCATATGGCTACTCGAACCTGTGCGACATCCATAGGAAATACAGCATGAAAAGGCTTGTCTACGGGTGTGGCTGCTGTATCATCGAAGACTAGCATTGAGAAAGACATTTGTGAAGCAAAGGAAATAGGAGACGTCTGCAACCTGGCTGCACTATAAGGCTCTAACCCTAAAGGCCATCAACATTGGGAGAACCTGCTTAGTAGTACGTGACACCGGTTTAAACGTAAAAAAAAAAAATATATATATATATATATACTAATAAGTATATATGTACTAAAAGCTCTCTTTTTCCTTTTTCCCCTACTTTTTTCCTATCAAGCACAAGCGTTCGTCACCATAGTGTTGTTTCTTACTGCACGCTATGCGGGCCTAAAATCTGGTTAATTGTTAACATACGGAACCTCGGCCGCACTGTAAAAACATTTGACAACTCACATGCAACATGGCTCGGCGATCTCGCTATGTGTTTTGCAATGAAAGTCGCAGTTTCCAGCCAGGAAAAGCTCACTTAGGTAAGAGTTATTTCCTAAATATTGCATGAATCAGTTTTTTACTTCGTTATTGATTCCGCATACACGTTGTAAACAGACTTTGAATGTTTAATTCGGTGATAAACAGAGTAGGTCAATTTCATAACATACTTCTCTAAATTGCCCAACATCGCTCAATATTGGAAACAAAGGCCTCCAAATTCAAAATCCTAGTTTCCTCTATTTGAGAACATTCTAGAAAAACAAGCAAACTCGTATTTTGGTGAAGGAAAGTCACATTTTAAGAGGTGCTGTGTGTTGATTTCCGTTGACATGAAAGTTCAAAGGGTCGCTCATATCACTCAAGTGGCCTGTTTTCAAAGCGCTCTCAAAATTCGCCGTTTCATTTGTACCAAAATGTTTTGGACAATGTTTAGTTGAAGTGAGTGTTCTTTCCCGGAGTATAGTCTCGTTGTGCAAAGCCATGTACCAGAGTGCGTTTTTGAGCCTTGAATTTAGCCTAAATTGGGTTGTCGGTAACGACCGTTGTTGAGTATAAATTTTAAAATTTCCTAAAAAAATCAAGTTGGCTTTTCATGACACTTTGACACTGCTGATAAACAGAGGAAATAATATCTTTTAACTCCCCGGGTTAATCTTTTTTGGGCCCTTTCAAAAGTTGAAAAGGAGCTTCCGGAAAAGTCCCGATTTTGGCGTCGATTTTGACTGCCGCGAAGGGAAAATACGAAAATATTCACTAAAAAATAAATAAAAATCTAAACGACCCGAAACTCCTATTTTTAGAACTAGTTCACCAAAGCCTTTATTCTGGAAGATTTTGAGAAAATCGGATTTTTCTATCTTGTATACCCTTAGTCGGTTCTTACAGCAAACCGCTCTTAAAACCGGTTTGCTCATCTAATGTGATTAGGCCATTTGAACATGATAGGCCATTTGATCCGGTTGGGTCATTTGATATGGCTTGGCCATTTGATATGGTTGGGCCATATAAACCGGTTGGGCCATTTGAACTGGTTGGGTCAGTTGAACCGGTTGGGTCATTTAAACTGGTTCGCTAATTTGATATGGTTGGGCCATTTAAACCGGTTGAGTCGTTTGATATGGTTGGGCTGGAACATTTGATACGGTTGGGTCATTTGAAGTGGTTGGGTCATTTGAACCGGGTGGGTCATTTGATCTGGTTGGGCCATTTAAACCGGTTGGCTCATTTCATATGGCTGGGTCATATGATTTGGTTGGCTCATTTAATATGCCTGGGCCATTTGAAACAACTGAGTCATTTGACATTGTTAAGCCATTGAAACCGGTTGGCTTATCTGATTTGATATGGTTGGGCCATTTAAACCGGTTGGCTCATTTGATATGGTTCGGCCATTTGAACCAGTTAAGTCATTTGATATGGTTGGGCCATTTGAACTGGATAGGTAATTTGAACCGGTTGGGTCATTTGATATGGTTGGGCCATTTACACCAGTTTGCTCATTTGATATGGCTGGGCCATTTGAACCAGTTGGGTCATTTGATCTGTTTTGGTCATTTGATATGGTTTAGCCATTTAAATCAGTTGGCTCATTTGATATGGTTGGGCCATTTAAACCGGTCAGGCCATTTCAAGTGGTTGGGTCATTTGATATGCTTGGGCCATTTGAACCAGTTGGACCATTTAATATGGTTGGGTCAATTGATCATTTGATTTGATATGATTGGCTTATTTGAGCCGGTTGGCTCATTCGATATGGTTGGGCCATTTAAAGCGGTTGAGTCATTTGATATGGTTGGGCCATTTGAACTGGTTGGGTCCTTTGAACCTGTTGGGTTATTTGATATGGTTGGGCTATTTGAACTGGTTGGGTCATTTGATATGGTTGGGCCATTTAAACCGGTTGGGCCATTAGAAGTGGTTGTGTGATTTGAACCGGTTGGGTCATTTGAACCGGTTCGCTTATTAGATATGGTTAGGGCAATTAAACCGGTTTCCTCATTTGATATGGTTAGGCCATTTAAACCGGTGGGATCATTTGATATGGTTGGGTCATTTGATATGGTTGGGTCATTTGATATGGTTGGGCCATTTGAACCGGTTGAGACATTTGATATGGTTGTGCCATTTGAACTGGTTTTGTCATTTGATCTGGTTTGATATGGCTGGGCCATTTGAACTGATTCGGTAATTTGAACCAATTAAGTCATTTGATATGGTTGGGCCATTTAAACCGGTTTGCTTATTTGATATGGTTGGGCCATTTGGGCTGGTTGGGTCATTTGAAGTGGTCGGGTCATTTGATGTGGTTTTGCCAATTCCGCTGGTTGGCTCATTTGACATGGTGGGGTCATTTGTTCTGGTTCGCTTATTTGATATGATTGGCTTATTTGAGCCGGTTGGCTCATATGATATGGTTGGTTTATTTCAACCAGCTGGCTTACTTGATATGATTGGTCCATTTGAACAGGTCGAGTCACTTGATATGGTTGGGCCATTTGAACTGGTTGGGTCATTTGATATGGTTGGACCACTTGAACTGGTTGCCTCATTTCATCTGGTTGGATCATATGAACCGGCTGGGTCATTTGAAATGGTTGGGCCATTTGAACCAGTTAGTTGACTCACTTAATATGATTACTCCATTTGAAGCGGTGTTGTCATTTGATATGGCTGGGCCATTTGAACTGGATAGGTAATTTGAACCGGTTGGGTCATTTGATATGGTTGGGCCATTTACACCGGTTTGCTCATTTGATATGGCTGGGCCATTTGAACCAGTTGGGTCATTTGATCTGTTTTGGTCATTTGATATGGTTTAGCCATTTAAACCAGTTGGCTCATTTGATATGGTTAGGCCATTTAAACCGGTTGGGCCATTTCAAGTGGTTGGGCCATTTGATATGCTTGGGCCATTTGAGCCAGTTGGATCATTTAATATGGTTGGGTCATTTGATCATTTGATTTGATATGATTGGCTTATTTGAGCGGGTTGGCTCATTCGATATGGTTGGGCCACTTAAAGCGTTGAGTCATTTGATATGGTTGGGCCATTTGAACTGGTTGGGTCCTTTGAACCTGTTGGGTTATTTGATATGGTTGGGTCATTTGATATGGTTGGGCCATTTAAACCGGTTGGGCCATTAGAAGTGGTTGTGTGATTTGAACCGGTTGGGTCATTTAAACCGATTCGCTTATTAGATATGGTTGGGCTATTTTAACTGGTTGGGTCATTTGATATGGTTGGGCCATTTAAACCGGTTGGGCCATTAGAAGTGGTTGTGTGATTTGAACCGGTTGGGTCATTTGAACCGGTTCGCTTACTAGATATGGTTAGGGCAATTAAACCGGTTTCCTCATTTGATATGGTTGGGCCATTTGAACCGGTGGGATCATTTCATATGGTTGGGTCATTTGATATGGTTGGGCCATTTGAACCGGTTGAGACATTTGATATGGTTGCGCCATTTGAACTGGTTTTGTCATTTGATCTAGTTGGATCATTTGAACCGGTTGGTTCATTTGATCTGGTTGGGCCATTTGAACCAGTTGGCTCACTTGATATGATTGGTCCATTTGAACCGGTTGGGTCATTTGATATCGCTGGGCCATTTAAACTGAATGGGTAATTTGAACTGTTGGGTCATTTGATGTGGTTGGGCCATTTAAACCGGTTTCCTCATCTGATATGGTTTGGCCATTTGAACCGGTTGGACCATCTGATCTGGTTGGGTCATTTGATATGGCTTGGCCATTTGAATAAGTTGGCTCATTTGATATGGTTGGGCCATTTAAACCGGTTAGGCCATTTGAACTGGTTGGGTCGGTTGAACCGGTTGGGTCATTTAAACTGGTTCGCTAATTTGATATGAATGGTCCATTTGAACCGGTGTTGTCATTTGATATGGCCGGGCCATTTGAACTGGATACGTAATTTGAACCGATTGGGTCATTTGATATGGTTGGGCCATTTAAACCCGTTTGCTCATTTGATATGGTTGGGCCATTTGAAGCAGTGGGTCATTTGATTTGGTTCGGTCATTTGATATGGTTGGGCTATTTAAACAAGTTTGCTCATCTGATATGATTGGGCCGCTTGATCTGGTTGGGTCATTTGATATGGCTTCGCCATTTGAATCAGTTGGCTCATTTGATATGGTTGGGCCATTTAAACCGGTTGGGCAATTTGAACTCGTTGGGTCAGTTAAACCGGTTAACTCATTTAAACTGGTTTACTAATTTGATATGCTTGGGCTATTTGAACCGGTTAAGCCATTTGATATGGTTGGGCCATTTGAACCGGTTGGGTCATTTAAACCGGTTCGCTCATTTGACGTGGTTGGGCCATTTGAACGGGTTCAGTCATTTGATATGGTTGGGCCATTTTAACTGGTTGGGTCATTTGAACCAGTTGGATCATTTGATATGGTTGGGTCATTTGAACCTTTTGGGTCACTTGATATGGTTGGGTCATTTGAACTGTTTGGGTCCTTTGAACCTGTTGGGTTATTTGATATGGTTGGGCCATTTGAACTGGTTCGGTCATTTGATATGGCTGGGCCGTTTGAACCCGTTGGGCCATTAGAAGTGGTTGTGTCATTTGAACCGGTTCGCTTATTTGATATGGTTGGGGCAATTAAACCAGTTTGCTCATTTGATATGGTTAAGTTATTTTAACCGGTTGGCTCACTTGATATGATTGGTCCATTTGAACCGGTTGGGTCATTTGATATGGCTGGGCCATTTGAACTGAATGGGTAATTTGAACCGGTTGGGTCATTTGATGTGGTTGGGCCATTTAAACGGGCTTGTTCATCTGGGATGGTTTGGCCATTTGAACCGGCTGGACCATCTGATCTGGTTGGGTCATTTGATATGGCTTGGCCATTTGAATCAGTTGGCTCATTTGATATGGTTGGGCCATTTAAACCGGTTGGGACATTTGAACTGGTTGGGTCAGTTGAACCGGTTGGGTCATTTAAACTGTTCGCTAATTTGATATGAATGGTCTATTTGAACCCGTGTTGTCATTTGATATGGCTGGGCCATTTGAACTGGATACGTAATTTGACCCGGTTGGGTCATTTGACATGGTTGGGCCATTTAAACCGGTTTCCTCATTTGATATGGTTGGGCCATTTGAACCGGTTGGGTCATTTGATGTGGTTGGGCCATTTAAACGGGCTTGTTCATCTGGGATGGTTTGGCCATTTGAACCGGCTGGACCATCTGATCTGGTTGGGTCATTTGATATGGCTTGGCCATTTGAATCAGTTGGCTCATTTGATATGGTTGGGCCATTTAAACCGGTTGGGACATTTGAACTGGTTGGGTCAGTTGAACCGGTTGGGTCATTTAAACTGTTCGCTAATTTGATATGAATGGTCTATTTGAACCCGTGTTGTCATTTGATATGGCTGGGCCATTTGAACTGGATACGTAATTTGACCCGGTTGGGTCATTTGACATGGTTGGGCCATTTAAACCGGTTTCCTCATTTGATATGGTTGGGCCATTTGAACCAGTTGGGTCATTTGATGTGGTTGGGCCATTTAAACGGGCTTGTTCATCTGGGATGGTTTGGCCATTTGAACCGGCTGGACCATCTGATCTGGTTGGGTCATTTGATATGGCTTGGCCATTTGAATCAGTTGGCTCATTTGATATGGTTGGGCCATTTAAACCGGTTGGGACATTTGAACTGGTTGGGTCAGTTGAACCGGTTGGGTCATTTAAACTGTTCGCTAATTTGATATGAATGGTCTATTTGAACCCGTGTTGTCATTTGATATGGCTGGGCCATTTGAACTGGATACGTAATTTGACCCGGTTGGGTCATTTGACATGGTTGGGCCATTTAAACCGGTTTCCTCATTTGATATGGTTGGGCCATTTGAACCAGTTGGGTCATTTGATCTGGTTTGGTCATTTGATATGGTTGGACCATTTAAACCAGGTTGGTCATCTGATATGGTTAGGCCATTTGATCTGGTTGGGTCATTTGATATGGCTTGGCCATTTGAATCAGTTGGCTCATTTGATATGGTTGGGCCATTTAAACCAGTTGGGCCATTTGAACTGGTTGGGTCAGTTGAACCGGTTGGGTCTTTTAAACTGGTTTGCTAATTTGACATGGTTGGGCCATTTGAACCAGTTGAGCCATTTAATATGGTTGGGCCATTTGAACCGGTTGGGTCATTTAAACCGGTTCGTTGTATTGACATGGTTGGGCCATTTGAACCGGTTCAGTCATTTGATATGGTTGGGCCATTGCAACTGGTTGGGTCATTTGAACCAGTTGGATCATTTGATATGGTTGGGTCATTTGAACCTGCTGGGTCACTTGTTATGGTTGGGTCCTTTGAACTGGTTGGGTCATTTAAACTGAGTGGGTCATTTGATATGGTTGGATGATTTGATATGGTTGGGTCATTTGATCTTTTTTGGCTTATTTGAGTCGGTTGGCTCATTTCATGTGGTTGGGCCAATTGAACCGGTTGATTTATTTAATATGTGTGGGTCATTTGAAGTGGTTGGGTCATTTGAACCGGTTGGGTCATTTGACCTGGTTGGATCAATTGAACCGGTTGGGTCATTTGATATGGTTGGGCCATTTGAACCGGTTGGTTCATTTGATATGGCTGGGCCATTTGAACTGGTTGGCTAATTTGAACCAGTTGGGTCGTTTGATATGGTTGGGCCATTTCAACCGGTTTTTTCATTTGATATGGCTTTGGCATTTGAACCGGTTGGGTCATTTGATTTGGTTGGTTCATTTGAATCGGACGTCCAATTTGATACAGTTGGGTCAATTGATCCAGTTGGGCCCATTGAACTGGTTGGCTCATTTGATCTGGTTGATTTGAACCGGGTGGCTCATTTAAACCGGTTACGTCATTTGATATGATTGGGTCATTTGAACTGGTTGGGTCACTTGATCTGGTTGGGTCATTTGAAACAGTTGTTTCATTTGATATGTTTGGGCCGTTTGAACTGGTTGGGTCATTTGATCTGGTTGGTTCATTTGAAACAGTTGTTTCATTTGATATGTTTGGGCCGTTTCAACAGAATGGCTTATTTGAGTAATTTTATATTGCATCTTTTAACAACATGCAAAGCCTGAAGTTAAACTCAAGCAGTTGTTGCATGTTTTAGCCCTGTCAAACCATATCCATCAAAAACGTTCAGTTCAACAGGACTGCACATTCATGAATGTAACTTTTGAACTGGTTTGAGTATGTTGGCATCAGTAAAAATCACAAACAGTGGCTGGGTTTTGGAGTTCGGAGTTTGGACAGTAAGTCCACACATGGGTGGGATCCAGTTATTGCTATATTTTGAACCTCATAAGTTTACATGATCATCTTAATAGAAAA